>VVHJ01015767.1:24501-47348 GCA_015107715.1 Tylochromis polylepis | reverse complement strand
TTTAAAAAAAAAAACAAAAAAAAAAAAACCAAAAAAAAAAAACCCCAAAAAAAAAAAAAAAAAGCACACACAAATTAAAAGGAACTTACTGGCTACTTCCAGAGAAGCATTGTGACTGATCGCCTGGCCCAGATAGTTTCGGGCCACACACACGTAGCTGCCATCATCTGGTTTGCTCCGTCGTCCATGGACGATACGCAGGAAGAAGAGGGACCCACTGGGAAGCAGCATACGGTGGGAGCGGGGATTTTCCCTGTCCGTCTCAACACGCTCCCCGTCTTTGTACCATTCCACCGTAGGCGGCGGACGGCCCTCTGCCTTACAGTTGAGAGTGGCTGGCTCTCCTTTGGACACAATGAGGTCAGAAGGGTGTTCCACGATACGGGGAGGGAAGTCTTCCTGGCGAAGACGAGAACCTAGAGAGGAAGAATGGCACAAGATTTAAGGTATAGTGTTTATTACAAAATAAGCTACATGCTTATACATGTTAGCAGAACACAAAAACACCCCAACAACGAGCAACAGTGAAATATAACAGATAATCCTTCCACTCAATAAAGAGTAGTGGTAATCAAAACAGCAGCAGTTCTAAAGGAATTAGATATGGCACATTATTATTGATGTGTAAGTGCTTTCATTTAG
The DNA here is from genome assembly GCA_015107715.1 of Tylochromis polylepis. Taxonomy (NCBI): domain Eukaryota; kingdom Metazoa; phylum Chordata; class Actinopteri; order Cichliformes; family Cichlidae; genus Tylochromis; species Tylochromis polylepis. The sequence continues at coordinate 46,706 of VVHJ01015767.1, read as the reverse complement.
CAATAATCCAATCTGACAATGTAATTACCACACAAACACATCCCCTCTCATACTACACATCCCTCCCCATAATATGTTTTGCTCTTGTTTAGTAGTTTGGAACCCCCCACGAGGCACTGTAAATTAAAAAGAAAAAAAAAAGAAGACGATGACACGTGAAATCCTCAGGAAGTAATATCTTTGAAAGCACGTCTAGCCTTCAAATGTGCATTTATAAGACGTAAGTATTCACAGCTTTTAAGAAAATCTTTTAAGCTGAACTATAATAGGATTACAGCATTATCTGTGGTCCCACCAAACACTGGGATGTAGATTTTTGCGTTTATTCCAATTTAAATATTTAGCATATTTAACCGTAGTAAGACTGCACTTCAGTTAAAACTGGAACGAGTGGCAGAAAGATCTCCATCTCCAGTTTCTCACTAAGTATACTTTATAAATGACCCAGGGAATTTATATTTTCCAAAATATTTTTGCGTTATCTCTGCAGAGCTTCTGTGGTATTTTCTGCAGCTGCCTGTTCTGAATGCCTGTCCTCAGGATAAACCATCACTTTCTCCCCAACCTATTCAGTTGTGTGTATATTTTCATGCACATTTATTTATGATACGTGTTTACAGCTGAAGCCAATTTCGCCATCGCCTCAGAAATTGTTAAATAAACCAAGATGAAATGAGAAATCTGCAGCCACACCCACACAAAACGCCCACAAAATCACCTCTAATCCATGAAATACTGTGGAGATGTCAGTCATACTGGTCTTTAAAAGAAACTGTGCAAGAATGAGTCCCAGTGAGGCAGAGGACAAAGCAAACCTCCCTAATGAGATCCAGGTACACAACTCCAATGCCTCTGTACATCTTACATTCTATTCATCTCTTTCCAACCCCGATCACACTAAAGCACACACACTATCCCACCACCAACCACTCTGCAAACAGACCATTACTCATTTTCTCTCCTCCTTCCCTCCAGTATTTTCTGAATCTTGGGTGGATTCTGCAAGACTGCTACAGGTGTTATTGTTTTACAGAATTTGTTTAGATTACCTGTAACCCTAACACAAAATGCACAAGTAGGTGTACGTAAAGCCGGTAGCATCGCGCAACAGAAAAGGGAGGACATAAATGGCCATTTTGCAACTGCTGTTTACCCGTTCTATGACTGTGGAAACACTTCTGTTCTTTCCTGCTGTTTCTAACAGTACTTTACACAACCTTCAGTCAGTCTTGCTTTAATGTACCAATGGCCCTGTAAAGCTGATAATCACACTGTGCCAGAGAGTGATGAGCTCCTACACTCCCGCTGCAACCAATAAATCCCACACAGACAAGTGTTTACTCAGATAGATAACACCTTGTGAAATGGGTGAGAATGCGATCTACTAGGTAGTGTGGTACAGTTCTGGTGTTTGTATAAAACTGAATTTTCTCGGGAAGAATAGAAAATAGTACAGAGAATACAACCCCCTACCATTACAGTACACAAACTGATAAGAACAAAAACGTGAGGAGTGTGCAGGCTTATCATTAAAACTGAAAGATATGCTGGAATTTGTGTGTTTTGCATCCACAATACTCCATAATTCATGGACAGTAGCCGTTTGACTAAATGGATGAAGACAGCTGAAATAAGTCCTCCCACTCCATGAATTTTACATTTTTTTATTACCTTTCACCATATTATTTCCTTTGTCTCCCGGTCACTTTTTCTGTCAAATGATTGATCTAACTAATAGGATATGTGTTAATGAATGCAAAATTTGTCAAAAGTTGATTTCTACATGAAACAGATAATTACACATGTAAAAGAAAAAATTATCCTCAGAATCAATCGGGAACCCCACAGCAGTTTCTTATTTAACAAGAACACCTTGGCATGATGGAAATGTAGCCTGAAGGCATGTAGCAATGATACAAATCTGTTTAAACAGATGCCTGAAAATGAATGCGCTGAACTTTTAAGCATGGAGCATGATTTTGACCATCTGAGTGGGCTTTTGGTGCAAGCTGGCAATCACATGGAGAGATACAGGGGGAGACATTGCTCAAAATGCAGTCTCAAAACTACTGCTACTATGTCTGACAATGATTTACCCCTTTCAGTATCTTTTTAAAAAGCTCCTGTTGTCCTAAACAGATCAGTGCATGCAACAAGAAGCTAAGGTCCAGTTATCTCTTGGGATAGAGATATCAGACAGCCAATAGCTCAGTCACGCTAGAATGAAAATAGTACAGCAACCTCTTAGCAACTAGGAAATATTGGTGGTTTTTCAGTGATTGCACTCAGTGACGAATTACAAGTAGCTGCAGTGACCAACTGGTTACCCAGAGGTCAAGCCTCCAGGCAATCACTTTCAATTGCAAGATGACAGCACAGGTCATCCGGTGGGAGGCAACTCGTCTCCAGACAGTTGTTTTTGGACTCAGACTAACTGCAATCAGATTGTCAAAGGTTTACAAATAACAGCTGTCTAATTTGTAAATGCAGACAAGATGTTGCAATCAACTTGAGTCAGTTTGAACTTATGAGTACAACTTGTCTGTGACATGTCTCTTTGCAGTCTGGGACTCAACCTGTTGCCAACTGGCTGTATTCTGGTTATATTCCTGTATAAAAGCAATGTTGCTGACCACCTGTCATTTTGCAGTTAAATCACCATCCTGCAGCAGCTACATCGCTACGTCATCTTGAAGCGCCAAAGTCACTTTGAAGATGGCACTAACTGCAAGTGGCCTAGTCAAGCAACCATTTCAGAGACAAGGAGATTGCAAGTTCATACAAGTGCAGTAACCCACTAATGTGCTGTGGTCTTCGACCACTGTTTTCCCTTAGTACGACTGTAGCACGAACTGGAGGGCTTTCACAAGGTTCACACAGTGCAGTGACATGCAATCAGTAGTGCTCAAATCAGAATCAATTGGAAATGTTTTCACTGCCAAGAGACCATTTGGAACCACTTTGCAAGTTACAAAACCCATTTAACTATCCTTCTTTTTTTTCTTTTGTGTCTGAGATTTCTGCCTACAAAATGACGGTTACAATGTTGAAGCAATGCTAGTTAGTCTACAACACTTGTTTTGAGCATTTGCTTGGTAATGATATATATGATACTTTGTTTATATGTTGACCGTGACAATGTTAATATTATATTGTTTATCAGTGGTAGAATATAAGTTGTTAATGTGAATTTCTGTTTATTGTAACTTTTTGTGTGTGCAGATGGCCATTGTCATTTGTTGTATTATCCCAAACAAACTGCATTTAATTGCCAACTTGACCCCATTCAATCACAAACTGATAGCAGACTGACTCCATCTTATATACAAAGGAGTATTAGGGCCACATAAAGAAAACAAAAACCTTTTTGAGAATAAAGTCAAAATTTCCAGATTAAAGTCAAAATGTGGCAGTAATATTGTTTTTTTTTTCTTCTTTATTTGGTAAGATGTAAGTGCTACGCCTTAACATTGGGAATGGTAAGCTGTAGCACTTACACCTTACCACTCTGAGCATCTTAGATGAGCATGTATATGTTAACATTTTAGCGTTTATTTATGTATTTTTACATGCTGCGCCAAATCACAACAGTCCCCTCAAGGAGCTTTGTATTGTAAGGTAAAGGACTTGCCAAGGATATTGCCATTCAATAATACAATATAATAATTTAAAGTGGTGGTTGATGGAAGTAAGAATTGGATCTGGTGTACTTGATTAAACGTAGGGGAATCAGTAAGCTTCTGATTCATCCTCTGGGCACCATTAACATTTGCACTTAAGATGTGCACTGAAATTGTTAGACCTCTGAGAGGGGGGAAAAGTCAATTGGGTAAGTAACTCTTCAGTAGCACAGCCTGTGAAGGTAGCAGCTTCTCTAATGCATCATTCTGATCCCACAATTAAAGATGAAAACAATGCTGCTTGAATGAAGAAGATGCTTAAAAAGCTCTGAATCATATAGAAAAAAAGATGTTTAGCAATCCTAACCACCACAAAGAAAAGCAAAACCCACTGTGCAGCTTTTCAAACCAAATATTAAAAAAAAGAAGAGGCAAGCCCACCAATACTGCTGTGGGCAAAAACTGTAAATATTTAATTTGAGTGCAATTTTACACACTGTCTAGACATTTAAACCAGTATCAGAACAATACAAACAAGGCAGCCAGTGTGGCCTTCGGTCCCTGCTCACAACACACATGCTGTTTTCCTTGTTCTTAATTGTGTTGGGCTGATGCCTAGGGGTCCACAGAAGTCCCTGAGCTCCTTGGCATTACTGAAAGGCAATATCAGCCTGCCACAAGTGGCCCCCAAAAAGACCAGGCTTTATCTGCAAAGGGCCAGCAGCCAGCAGACAATCAGTATGCAAAAACATGCACACAGGTGCACAATGGAGTGCACACACACACAACAAAGGTCAGTTGTAGCACCTATGAACCTACAAATCTTTTTTTCTTCCTTCTTTTTTTTTAGTCAGTCGTTCCTGAGGCAGTGTTGTTGTCTTGTACAGATGTCTGCATAGTTTTGTTTCAGACAGTGAAGAAAAGAGGTGAATAGTGCATCTCTCTGGAGAATCAAATGCAGTAGAAAGTCAAACTATATTGGGATAACAAGGTAGGTATTTTGTATGCCATTCAAATTTTGAATATGTAAGGTAGAAAAGCAGGCAAGGGGGGATATATGATAGGAGGAAAAAAGATGTAACAATAGGGGAAGAGGGGCCTTTAAAATAACAAATCATAAGCACCGAGACTGAAATAACACAATGGAAATGTAATTTAGCACAATGTTGGTGGTCTTAGGTAGCCCACTCCAGTGTCATCTACAGTAGAATAACGTATGGATTTATGGCGCATGAAAGGGGAGTATGACAGTTTGGAAACAAGCCAAAGAAACACTGAAAGAAAATATCAAATAGCAGAACCAAATGAGCTTACAATGCTGACACACATGCTAACACACATTTCTGGACCCTCGCTTGGAATCTTGAGTTACAGTTTTCACCTCTGGTTCACATTCAGTCTCAAGATCTTGTTCTTCAGTCTTAAGATGCACTTCTTAGACAATGTGCATAATTGTCTCTTTCTGGTTTGTCCAAACAAGCAATTACTAGAAAAGCACCAAGTGTAGGATGCTGGAGACTTAGTGGCTTCCTCCTACCTTGTTGCTGGCAGCTGTATGACATGATCATACAGCTGCCAGCAGCAAGAGTAATGCTGACGCCAAGACTACCAGAGTCTCTTGTGGTGGTAAATCTCTACCTGCAATACAATGGGATTACCTGTGCTTGAACGGCAATGCCATTTTGGAAAAGCAGGACTCAGAGACAGCTAATAAAGGCAGGCAGATTTTTTGGTGAGGCTTAAGAGTGTGCAATAAGTGGAACAGCTACATCTTGTTAAGGCAGTCCCTTTGTTTCAGTGTGGAAAAAGTCATTTAGCTTTCTTTTTTTGTGAGCCTTGAGCAAGATCGTGGATCAAAGTCCACACATTTAATGGAGAGGCAGAGATTTCCAGAAGCTTCTAAGTTCGGTGCTTGTGCATCAAATGACAGCGCATGTTTGAACAGACAACTTCTCAAGGCAGATTTTAAGGAAAGGGATTGAAACAAGACAGATTTAAAGGCTAAAAGAACATCTGAGAGACAGCCATGACAAGTCACGCTGAGAACCAAATGACCACCATAGTATCAACGAGCACTGCTGGAGCACAACAAAACAAATTTAACTTGGTAAAATGCCTGAAGATGTTTTGAGTTTAAGGTAGCAGCCAAAAGAGAAAAGGTGATATTTTTAAATTGAGGAGCCAGCAAGTGCCACATGAAAGTTGCTACTTCTACACCTTTGGCCAGACATCTACATATGCCTCAGTTTCACAAAAATAGTGGCTTCAGTATGAAATGACTTCTGCCTGGATAAGAACTGAGTGTTTCACAGACCCAGGCAAGACAGCTGAAACTTAAGAGCACCAAGGTATTAGTGCGCCAAGTGGATGATAGTATGCAAGTGTATGCTCTGCATTGCTGAGCCACCTTGGGTATTTTAACCACATCTTATTATACTAAAATGTCAGCATAACATCTAACAAATCCACTTCTCTGAGGCCATGATCTCACTAATGTGAATTCAGCTTTATATCAAAAGGGTCTACAAGAGAGACCAGAGGCCTGTTTCGTAAAACTGTGTAGTACTAGAGGTTACATGGACACAAAAAGGTAAAATCCTGCTCGGTGTAATAGTGATTTTAAAAGCAGCCCACACGGTCACTTACTATTAATTTTCTCCAATCTTGAATCATAATTATCACAAAAGGGGAGCTGGTAAAGATCATATCTGCCCCCGTTACTTTAACAATTGATCAGTGTGAATGTCAAACAGGGAATGTTCATATTATTTAGCTTGTCATTTATAAAACTTAAAAGAAAGGGGATATGATTAAACTACCAAACAAAGATGAGGCCTTATGCTAAGGCTTTTAGGAAGGTTGATGTGCTATTGTTTAATGGCTCCGAGTTCTCACAAGAATACTGGCTTTAATAAGGCCGTGGAAATATTACAGAGTGAAAAGTCTCATGAACAGATTAGGTTTTATATTTCTACAATAAAGACATGTTTTTCGGGGAAATATACATGTGTGTTTTCTTGACGAACGTCAGACGAGAAGATCCACTTCTCATGTCTGTTCATTAAGAAGCTACAGCCTGGAAGTAAGTTGATCTGAGCTGCTACCTGCCAAGATATACTCTAGCATGTAACCCCCCATTAAACCACAACTCATTTTTACAGTTCATTTTATTTTTTTTAGAGTTTCCTGTTTCCAGTCTTTATGCTGAGGTAAGCTAACCATGTCATGCTAGTGGCTTCATATTAAAGATGTGAGAGTTGCAACCATATTCTCAGCTCACTCTTGGTAGGAAACGCACTTCCCAAAATGTCAAGCAATCAGGCTACGCATCTGTGGTAGACACATATTGCAAACATTCACACATACTCATTTGTTAAGTAAAACAGAAAGAAGCAATGAATGCCAGACATTCCTTCTCAGGCTGTATAAACTACAATTAAGCGGAGCAGTTGAACACTGTCATTCACACAAGAATGCAGGAGAAGGAATGCAAGTGTGTTTTTGTGCCTGTGTGCGGCCAGGACAAGGTGTCTACAACCGCACTTTGTCTCATATTTTGCTGAAACATTTGATTTTAAATTGCATTTGTACATATGATTAGAATTACTGGGAAGTTATGATTAACTTTGGTTACAATACTGTAAATTAGGGTTTCTTTCTTCTCTTCCTACAACACAATGCGCAGTGAGGCAGTCTCCAGGGAGAACAGTCAAGGTCATGGACAAGATAACACCTCCCAACTGCAGCACCCAGATGTTCGGGGCAAGATATGAGCAGAGTGGAAATAAGCTTACCACAGGCTTAAAATTTGATTTAATGAAAATGTGGACTAAAGGCATTTTAAGTGATTACATTTACAATTAAATGAATGCCAAATTCCAACTAACCACTATTCCTTGCCTGTCCAATTCATCGAATTCAATGAGATTATGAAGGTGTTTCTATAATGTATCTCATAAACATAGTGGTGCTCATTCTCATAGTGGTGAAGGCAAATAGGCCTTCACACACTCATAGCCACATGCTAACATGACGCTAGCATGTGTCTTCTTCACTCAGTGTGAGTGAAAAAAATACACAAAGTTTGCCAAAGTCAACCGTAGGGGAACCACCATGAAAAACATGTATAAGACCTTAACCTTAGTGAAAAATTAAAAACACTTTCACCAAGCTTCACATGTGTGGTTTAAATAAGCTGACAAAGGTGAAGGGGTTAAGGCTGAAGATATCTAGAGCTCAAGCCAGCAGCCTCAGTATTAATGATTGTATAAGCCGTGAAAAGACCAAAGCAGGTATAAGGAAATTCTGGAGACAAGTAAAAAAGAGAAAAGGGTGATATAAGCAACTGACATTTCTTTTTGTTAAACATATAAATCTGTTGCACCTCCTTTTGTTTGGTAAGATAAAATATGTCAGATAAAGGCGAGGGTACGACAAATCATTTTGAGTTATTTATTTACACTGACATCATGTCGCTATCACCAGCCGCCGTTTCTGCAGGTCGTGCACCTCTCGATTTTTATAACCCGGCGTGTTGTGCCGCTGCCACCACAGCTGGGTTGAAGACACAAGTGTACAGTCATCTTGGTTTTTACTGCCTTTTTAATGATACATCAGTACAGAAGCTCGCCGATTCACAGGTTACACAGAGGGAGATTTTGTAACAGTTTGGAAAGAAAACTCAACAACAATCCGTTTGCTTTTGGTTTTGACTTTTCCTCCTATAGCAGCACTAATGTTGGGTTTTGTCTGAGTTGCAACACCTATCATTCAGGAAAATACTGCAGCAACTACCTGCACCATAACATTGGGCATACATGGATTTATGATGATGTTAATGGCGGTGCACAAAGCGAGCAATGCAGCAGGTATGCTGGTGCCTATGAGGGAAAAAGTCTATCCAAACCTACCTGGCTCTGTGTGAAAAAGTAATTGAAGACACAATTAAACCTAATCACTAGTTGTGCCACCCTTGGCAGCAAGAACTGTAATCAAGCTTTTGCAATAACTGGCATTGAGTCTTTCAAATCATTGCAGAGATTTCTTGCCCACTCTTCCTTGCTGAATTCAGCTACATTGGAGGGTTTGAACATTAATGGCATGTTTAAGGTCAGGAGAAAGCACCTCAATTGGATTTAAGTCCAGACAGTGACTTTTAACCCTTTCCAGACTGATCCGTGTCAATTACTTTTTTTTCTCAGCTGTTTCTTTAGATCGTGGCACGATGTGTTGCTTTATGAGATCTTTCAGCCTGCTTCGCTTTGTCAGACAGGTTCTATTTAAGTGATTCAGCAGGTCTGGAAGTAATCAGGCCTGGGTGTGGCTAGTAACACTGAGCCTTTATAAAAATGTGGAAGAAAGAAATCGGAAAGGGGGCAAATATTTTCTCACTGCACTGTATATAAAAGGTGACACCACCATGACATTTGTTCAGTAAGTCTCGTTTCAAAAACCTTGATTTTAACACAGAGCCACTTTTTTTTCTCTTCTTTTTTGGTCGGACAAGAAGGTGGAGTACTAAGTAATGAGCAGACACTAGCTAGCTTGATTAGCTAGCTTCGTGTGTGAGGATGTCTTTCAGGCACATCCCTTCAGCTATTATGAACAGCTATTATAAAGAGGAATATTAGATCAAAGACAAGCTGTACCAGCTGTAAAAGTGTCTGTTATAAAATCTGTTAGGAGTGGCTTGCAGTCTGACATGGACATTTGAGAAGCTGTAGTTTTTGATACTTGTATGTTTATAGGCTTAATTTTTGAGCCCTGGAGGTTGCCGTTTGGTTAATCCATACCCTTCTTCTAAATTTTAAAGCTTCTGTGCTGTTTCTGGACTGCAACTTGCAGATTCTACCAAACTTATAGCATTTATTCATAGACTGGCAGACATCCTCTCCAAACAGCTGCAAAAGTGCTTTGAGCCTCTGTTGTACTAGTTTCTACTATAGTAGAGTGGGCAGTACCACATTTTGTCACACTTATACACATACAGACTCACATAGCGAAAACAATACCCAGACAGGCTCTTATGGCTGGTAAATAAAAGAGAGAGGAAAAAACACTTTGGGTTGCCATCTGTTAAATGCTCACTGGGAAGGTAACACACAATAAAGTCCCCTGGGCATACTCGAACCAGAACATTGCTGGTACATGATAATCATCTGAGCCAAGTAGGTCACCAGGACACATTAACTGCAGGATAAATCCATCAACCTGTCTATAACTCACATAAGGGGGCAAACATATTGCACGTGTCTTATATTCCTGCAGAGAGAAAGAATCAGATAACTTTTTTTTTTGTATTAGTCCATTCATTCATTGCCGTTCAGGTTATGCTAATGCTGTTTAAAAATAAAGTCTACTGTGTGAAATATTGTCAATAGATTCTACATGTCTGGCTTTGTAGGTGCTGACTATATTGTTTATTCCTTCACCATAAGCTAAAGTGAGATGATTTCAGCAGTTTATCTCCGGTACACAACTGCCTGGAAAGGCCAGTAGCCCATCTGAGAGGTTTATTCTCACTCCATTAAATGTTCAGCAGAAAGTAAAGTGGCTGTACAGGCCATTGATTATCACTCAAGCAGAGCCCGAGAGCAAAACTTCCCATGAATAGATAGACACCGAACTGGCAAAAGGTAATTTGTTATGATGAAAGAGAAAAAAACACACACACACACTTAGATTTGTATATGTGTAATAGATTATTGCACATTTATATTTTTTAATGAAATACGCTATTTACAGTTTTAATGTGTGTCTTATCATTTCACAAGCTGAAGCTACAGTGTAGTCTACAGTCTTAATATAATCAGTTAAATTGAGTACATCAGACCACCTGTAGTCTGTTGTTTCCTTCCTTGTGCCCTTTGAGGCTTGAAACTTTAAAAAAACATGTTTCATTTAAATAATTTTCTCCTAAACTAAATAAATCAATACTCTAATGTCACATTAGGCTCATGCTGTGCTGTTGCATGTCACTTGTGCATGTCTGCATGACCTACATTTATTTTTGGTCCTAATTGTGCCCCTGGTAGTGACAGCCCAGATGTGAACTCACTGTCACACTGTGAGGGGAGAGAGACTTTGCCCAAAGCACTAAACTCAACTACAAAACTGAAGCACTTTAACAGAAGTCATTCTCGTTGGCAAAATCCCATTTCATGCACAAACACATACTGTACACATGCTGTTTATGCCATGTCATATGGACACACATACAATTAAACCCCTAAATAAGCTTATAATTCCCTCCAAGCCCCAGTTTCTCAAAGTCTCAAATACTGTCTCTATAATGAAGATGAAGATTATGGATTCTACAGATAGTTAAAGCAAACATAACATCTTATTAAGGCTGTTATTCTAGTTATTCTCAATCAACTTCCCCTGCTGTGCAATAAGCCCCAAATGTAGACATATACCCGATATACTGTATACACTTTACTGTTGTAATAATAAGAGAAATAGCAATAATAATAAAAATAATGTCTTGGATTTTTTTTTTTCGCCAGTAGATTTTTTTACAGGTGTTTTGTGGCATTTCTGTACATTTTAAATGGTAAAATTTGGTGTGAAGTTAAAAAAAAAATACAGTAAAAATATCCATAAAAAATCATTTAGAAAATTCCTCCATGCTATATTGCTCTGTATTTTTATGGATTTGTCTTTTGCAGTGCTGTTATTAACATTGCAGATAGATTACATTCACACATATTCTACACTTTAGACAATATTTATGTTTGCTTTCCTCCCAAGAATTATATTAAGATCAATTCTGTACTCACCTATATCTGTTACAGGCGGATTATTAGTATAACTTAAATACTGAAAGGGGAATCTTTGACTAAAGACAGGAAAATCCATCCACAAGTATCTCTGAAGTTTACCAATTAACACATTAAGGTTGTTAATAATCTTCTTAATCTTAATCACCGGAAAGAAACTGAATGAGCACATTTCTTAAAATGGGCTCATTAAAATCAACATTTCCTGTACATTAAGACATTAAAAATGGGTTGCGCTCTCAGATTGCACAGCACATTGCACTTTCTTGTGATACTAACAACCTGTTATCTTAGCTGGCTGACACCTGTTGGACTTATTCATGCTACTTGGGGAACAAAGGCTCAGGAAATAAATATCTTCTGATTGTTGAACTCATCAGATCTTCAGGGAATCTGGTCTTTCAGATGTCCTTTGTTTCCTTGTAACTGAGGAAACTCTCTGAAAGCTGGTTTTAACAAGTAATGAAGAAATGAAGCGTGGCATGTTACTTTTTACCCACAAATCGGCAGGTTCACCTGGAAATGCTTATACAGCAGTGTATATCACATTCAAATGTAATTTTGTCTTTTCTCAAAAGAGTTTCAAATCTTAGGTCTGAACATTTTCAAAACAGCAACTGGTGTTTGACACATTGGCAGCGTTCAAGCCGAGGAACCACATGTAAGTCTTATCAAAACACAGCTGCCACTTCTGCTGCTGCTGGTGGTGCTATATTACCACCATAAAAACACATTCCTCATTTGAAATATTAGGCCTTAGTGGTATTGCAATGCAAAATGCAGTTTTAATCGAATTGAGTCTTTTTTTTTTATCTTTCTTTAAAAAGTGTAGTGTTTCCCACCATTTGTAAAACTTCTTAAAATAAATTATGTAATAACAAATGGTAGTGATGCTATTTATTTAAACTGATTACAGGAGTTTGACTTGCCAAAGTAACACATAAAGCATGAAGTAAAATACAAGAGGCAAGAAAGCACAGCAGTGAGAGAATGAGAGCTGGCTTCTGGAAATCTATAATATCCTGACCTTTATTTCTTTATTTTTACAATCCTGTCAGTCACTTCCACTCCACAGATATCATTCTGTGTTTCTGCCAAATTGCTTTTCACTCTATTTATGCTATTTGAAAGACTGAAGCGTTGATAAGTTCAGGGTATTTCTTTTTTTTTTTTTTTTACTTCTGTAAAAGATAAAGCTTAGCATAGAAGAGGCCAATAGATTTTTAAAGGGCGATTACTCATGTGGCAGCAATTTGAGAATTTATCTGTGTGAACAGCTTTTCATTTGGCTCCTTTGCGGTAGTGCTGTTGATCACACGTGTTGGCACAGGTTCTTAGGTTGACTGTTGACGCAAAAGCCCAGCTTTTGGGTTTGCTTTTGGATTCGTTGAAGGGTAATGATCCAATAACCGCTTTATGCTCTGCGTGTTGTAAAAACTTGTGTTAAAAGTTAACGATTTGTTTTCAGTTTCAGAAATAATGATGCGATGAGCTGCTTGCAAAAGACTGTATTGACAGAATGTAAACGCAATTGATTTGTGGAGAATAAAACCAAATCTGGCTATAGTTCTCATCTGATGCCAATCTTCCAGTTCATAACAAAGAAGCTGTTTGAAGTCAGCAAAACACTGCAGGTATTTTTTATCTATCTATTTATTTATTTGTGGATCGGAATTAAATATGGTGTAAATCTGCTCTTTTAGCTCTTATTGCATTGGAAAATCAAAGTCAATGTGAACACAGCCTCTGTGAGATGAATGAGCAACTGAACTTTCTTTTTATCTCCGTTTCCACACAGATTCTGAACACGGGTTAATTAACGTATTTCACAACACCGCGACCAAAGCCTGCCGATGCCGTCCCTGTCAACATTTGTTCCTCTCGTTCTCTTTCATTAACCTGAGCTATTTTCTAATGGGATGAGACACTGGCCGGTGGCTATCATATCACTCAGCAAGCCTCAGTTTCATGGACTATCAAAAAATGGCCTTCAGGCACAGCGTAGCCCAGCACTGCTAGAGAGAAAATTGAATCTAGTAAGCAGGCAGAGCCCAGCTTTATTACAATATTAGTTTGAGTCTTATTTACACAGACTATAGAGGCGAATTCAAAGATGGAAAATTCTTGATGAGAGTGGGCAAAAAAATAAAAAGATTTATGTTTCTTGTGAAGTGGCCGAAAAATAAAGGAAAAGTGATAAAGAAAATGGTTATTCAACTCAAATGGTTATTATTCAGCTATAGCAATGAATGATAAACAGAATACAATGTATATCACAAATTTGTAACATGTATGTTCGATGCTTTTACAGCTTGGTAAATTAGCTGTCAGATGCTCATGTCCCTCTATTAAAAAACAAAAAACACCAAACATGAATGACATTAACATTTTATATGACTATATACTTATATTTTATTTACCAAATTTGGGGAAATAGGCTTTAAAGTTAAGAATAAACTGAACAGAAACAGGTCTTCATCAACATCCCATTTTGAATCTTCACGCACTGAGTGCACAGCTCTATGCGTATAGTGACTAACACACAGGGCACATATTTGCCACTGTCTTCACAAGCTAATGAGAGTTAATATCAAAATGCTTGAGATGCTTTCACCTACATCAACCTCTGTCTAATGATGGCAATATTAGGTACAGTGTTTGGTTTCGAGACTGTTGCGTTTCATCTCCGTGTCTGAATTTAAATGACATAAAATTCTCATATATTATTAGCACCCAGTGGCTCGGTTCCATATACTTGAGAAGCTGACACCATACCATCTGTCACTATCCTACTGTCTGAAAATATCCAGTGTGATGAAAAGCCCCTCTTAACTTTTCTTCTAAAACACGTTTGGAATATATTCAAAGATGATCTGATTAAAAAGAAACTCCATCAGTCTCTTTGTTATTATAAATCAACATGCCAAACAACGTACTGTTTATAGAGTGATTAATTCATAATATATTGTGAAATTGTCTTTTTTTCAGGCGGGATTCCTGAGTATAATGAGTATACCAACTACAAACAAGATACGCTGGAAAACATTTGTGTTTATGTTATATACATTTTCAGTTACAGTTGCGCTTACATTTAGAGTAAAGTAGATGATAGAGAAGCACAGTAGTCACCTTGAGACTAACAAGTCACTTCCATATGAAAGTGCAATATCCTCTGTTTCTTAGCGAGATTCATCCGTTGCTCATCAAACACTCTGCTTCTTTTAAACTCTAAAACTTCCACAAAAAATGAAGTGCACTAACTCAGACTGCAAAAAAAAAGCCACTTAGGCTAATGTATATTCTGTAAGTAGCATGTTAAATTTGAATTATGTATTAACAAATAGATGCCAGTTAATATTTCCTCAGTATGTTTTACAGCCACGCATCCCTTTCCCAACACTTTTCCCAACAGACTACTCATGCACTACCCAGGAACAACAAAACCCTCTTCCACCCCAATGCTGACAAAATCCTAGAGGAAACACTGATCCAAGAGCATAGTGTTTCAAGTGCTAACTAATAATAGGTGCCCTAATTAAAAGAAATTTATGCACGTTTCGGGCTCTTCGGTGGGAGATGCTCTGGTGGGAAACAGTTCTTTATGCTGAAGTCTTCACATAGAGAGCTTTGAACCTTGTCAGTAATGACGGGGAGAGACAGGAGACAAATAAAGGTGAAAGATGAGAAGGATTGAGGAAATGGGTAATGTGCATTACTGATGGGGTCTCTTGCAATCCTGAGCCATTTTCTTTGGTAGCCTGTCTTACTGTATAGGTTTAACAGCCAGAGCTAGCCTAATAGATATGTAAGAGAATCTATATGGCTTTCCACCTATGTCTGAGCTTTACGATGGAAAGCCTTCTAAAGACCTATCAAACAGAATATTGACTCTATTGATTACTGGTATCCCTGGATTGAAAGGAGATAACTCACAGAGGTCACTTCAAGAAGTATCTCTGAGGTTATGTTACTCTGACCCTTTCAAATCCAAATCCTGGAAGAATAGATAATTACATTTTAAAGTATTGCCACCATTACAGCACTCCAATCACTGCTAGCACCAATGGGAAATGGGTCCCAATGATAAATTTCAGAGATTTCCCTGAAAATATCAGCACAGCATGCCTTAACCCATCTTGACTGTCAGAGGATGAAACAACAAATTATGCAGATTAACCACACACTTTGGGTGTAGAATATCACAATATTTATAAAACCTCAGGACAATGGAGAGCTGATTTATTTAGAGAAGTAATTATCCTAAGTGCTTCAACACACAGACATAGCTGGACAATAACCTCAGAACAGGAAACTATGGCCAGAGGAGTACAAACAGCCCAGAGAAAACCACAAACCCACAGCCATTTCTGAAGCTTAGACATTTTTCTCTCCAGATGAGCAAAGCTATTGCTTTACTATTTAAGGTTTTCTTGACAGGGTTTGAGGAATGAAGAACAACACCACAGGGTGACAAGCATAACAGCCAAATTAAAAAAATAAAAATAAAAGTTGCCCATATTTGCTTTTTAGGTCTTTCCATTTAGTGTACAATACGGTTTTTTTTGTGTATGTGTGCATGTAAATGGTCTGCAAATTTGGAGAGACCATACCAAATATTTTTTTTTTCCTCTCAAAGAAAATATTGCTGCTGAACAAAGCTCTTGCAGAGCATACAAAGCCTGCAAAGCTCACCAAATGATGGGGGGGGGAAAAGGGGTGTTCATTCACTCTCGGCATCTGACGAAGTACTAGCACTCATTGCCTTTGATTTTCTCTCAATAGTTAGGCCAGTGATATGGCAAAATTGTTGAGGGACAATCAGCAGCTAATCAAACTTAACTGATCTGGATTTCTTTCTGATGGAACACAAAAACTGCAAGGAAACGTTTTCCACAAGTCTTGATCTGGATTCGTGCCAAATGAACAAAACGACATTGATTTCTATATATTATATCACCCTGATTGAATACACAGTGAGGTGACAATGACACTGAGACTTACAGTTGAATTTTATGCTGAGCTTTATGCTTTCAATAACGTTTTAATTATAACAACCTAATTTGTTTCCCGTCATCCATGAGTTGCCGTTACACTTTGTTAAGATGTGACAATGTATAAATATTAGCCTGTTGAGGTAAACATTTTAAACTCTTATATTATTACATTATTTTTGTATTTGTGTTCTGTTTTTACAAATATGACTTGAAAAGACTGAGACAATAGCAGAGATTTGTGAAGATCCTCCAGGCAAGCAACCTGCTACCTTTGTAGGGGAGGCAGACCATAATCGATCCCCCTCAAAATGAGATGTGCAAGCACTTTTCCCTTAGACACTGTGCGCCTGTGTGTCTTTGCGTATATTTTTGTGTGTCTGTGTGAAGGTATGATGACCTGTTGCCCACAGGCCCACAGGCACTCGTCAAAGCTCCCAGTAGCTTGATCCTCCCCAGGCAAGCAACCACATTCAGCCCCACAGCACCACAAGAAACAAGTGAGTAAACAAGGGAAGCAATTATGAATCACAGCTTTCAGCAGACAATCTGAAAACACACATTAAAAACAAGCTCACACTAACGGCATTGCGTATGCATTTATGCACATTCAGGCTGAACCAAACAATTGCAGCAACATCTGCAGGGGTTTGGGGGAGTAAACATGCAGTCTTATTTATTCTGTTTCAACAGTTCTTGATGGGCCAGCTTCTCATGAGTAAATGCTTGTGCCAAACAACCTTCATGCGAGATGACCTCATTTTTTACACTGTCTGACTTGGGTGCTTTGAATGACAATGAAAAATTCCACTAAGATTTAGGATGTCTATCAAATTCAAATCATTAAAAATATGAAGCATCCATATACCCTGAAGTTCAGAGTCTGATCTATCTTAAAGAGCAGTGAGAAAAACATAAAGCTACAGGAACTCATGGACAGACATAAATTTGCAACCAGCTTAGGGTTGTTTAAGGTTTGTCCTCAGTAAGTGTGAAGAAGATCCCACATACTGGTGTGTATTCAAACCAAAATAAACATTCATAAAGGTTCTTTCCAACCAAATGAATGTCCACTGAAGCTTATGGGGTGCATTATTTCTAAGGAACATCTCAATTTCATCCAACAAACAAAGGAATTCTTGGCATACAAAGCCCTATCATCCATAGCAAAGAAATCTTCATTAGTAGTGGAGTCATCTCATCACTGTCACCATCACAATGACTGTAGGGAGCCTTGTTAGCTTAGGGGCCACAGCGGGCCAGCTTCCCCCAGTCAAACCATTATTGCTTGAGGTCTAGCACTAACAGGTGCTGGACGCTTTGTTTTGAGCCACAAAAGTCAACCTACTGCATCCAGTGCCCGAAACAAAATGATAAGTGTGTGTGATCTGTGACCTGCGTACAGCAAGCTCCAGGAGTCAGGCCAGATGTTTCAGCTAAACTACCCTCTGTGGGGTTGCTGTTCACAGCGATGATAAAATTAGGCTGTGTCCTGCTGGTCTCTGAGTCCCTCTTGTACTTAACAATCATACTGACTGAGAATATGTTTTTGCTATCAGTGAGCTAATCCACTGATAGCGCATGGATGAGAAGCTTCATAAGGGTAAGATGTCACCTCAGAGGATTTGGATATTTATTGCTAAAGGCTAAAGTAATGATCCTAGTGACAGTTAAGCTGGCAGTGTTTTTATAATGATCCTCGACTTAGTTTGAAAGTGCAGCTGTAAAACAGCCATCTTAATGAAGAGCAACGGAATGGGCCGATCTTATATTTTCCCGTAGTACCTTTTTATGCAGTCTTTGCAGACCTTTAAACAAAGCAGGTAGAATGGTGAGACAACAACACTCTGGGGACGCATAATTAAGATGCGCACATGGGAAGAAAGGGAAAAGGCCATCTCGACAAGAGCACATGCTTTTTTGTGTGCGTCATTTAGATTATTGCATATCATCCTTATTACCTGATTTATTACTTAAAAAGACACCAATAACTGAAGGTTTCTGTGTATGATCAAGTCACCAAACATCCAGCTTGAAGAGCTGGATCTTTGCCATATTTAGGTGTGTTTATATTAAACACATTAGCAATAGGAAAAAGATGTAATCATTCTGATTGCAATTTGGACCATTTGCAAGAGAAATGGCAGCTATCTCAGGTATAAAGTCTCTATAATCAATCATAAGAGCATACTCTCATGGGTTCAAACTGTGGTACTGCATGCACTGTGTACCTAATAACCCCTTCCAACTCACTCGGTGACCATTTGTCAGAAAAACTGTCCACTGCATTAGACAAAAGAGAATGAAATAAATACTGTTATTAGTATTTGACCTTTTACTAAGGGGTTAATTTCATCGCAGGGCTGTTCATATGAACCACACAGAAGTTATTATGTTCACTTTAAACTTCCTCTTGCCAGTTTGCTTCTTGCATTTTGACAAAAAAAAAAAGCATTCAATAGGTGCCTATGGTTATAGATGATTATAGTTCAGAGACATTATTTTTTTTTAAAAAACTAGATGAGTGAGCCATACTTCGCAAACCTCCCTGAAAAGTCTTGGAATTATGCGGTTACCAAATTTGTCAGTGTGCAAATTTACAGACAACGTACTGGAAAATTGGTGTCACGCACATTTTAGTGCTCTTAGTGAAGAGGATGGGCAAGCTATAGCATGTTTCCCCCTTTTTGACTGACCACTGAAATTGAAGAAAAGAGCAGGTTAAAAGCTGCATTACAGCCACATTAGTGCTGTGCACTGCTTTTGCTTTCATCAAAGTGGCCTGGAAGACCATTTAGGACATATTCAGCGGTTTGGAAAGTGTGAAGTAAATACAACTTTTCATGTTTATTTCAAAGCATGCGATCCAAAAGTAAGGTTGTGTTTAAACCACACATCTTTTCTGAAGTTATTTGAGCTGCTGTAAGCTTTGGAAGAATCACCTTGTGTGCTGTCAAGGAAAGGAAGTTCCGCATCAGATAAAACCATCACTCAGTGTCAGACACTTACGAAGGTGCTAGTGCTGAAAACATAGCAGTTCTTTTGCAGCTTGTGGCCACTGTTAATGTTACTGACAGCTGCCTCTGCTTTACAGAGTGAACAAGTCTGGCGCCAGCACAAAGCATCAGGGTTTCTTTAAATGAAAAAATAAATAAATATAGAAATAAATAATAAATGAAACAAATGTAATTTCATATGTTTTGAGTCTAAAATGCATTCAAAAATACACACGCACACATATTAAGGCTACATTTGGAAACGCATGCTTTCAAATGGTTATTGTGGGTTATTCAACATAGACTGAGCCAATCCATCAAAAATACACATCGCAATAAATTGCACAAAACACTCCGATAAAACCTTTCTTTCGGGTTATGCACCCCCAACCTCCACCTGTGACTTCACTGCTCAAGGTTAACCTTGACCATTCAATAGAAAAAAAATCAAACTCTGTGGGTAATAATCAATGTGCATACTGGTAATCCAAAAGCTTTTCTTTTTTCAGTCTTTGTCTCAGGTTTCTTCCAGTGAGAATGATGTTTAAAGATGGCTGGTGGCTGATTTCCCAACATGCAGTGCCTGAACATGAGAGGATATTGTGCAGAGCCTCTGTTCTGAAGTACACCCCTGTATAATGAATTTAAGAAGGCGACAATCTACCACGTCCAGCTAACTCCTCTTGCACTTAGTTAGTCATGCAAATGATCTCATGCGATTGCAAAACTGAGAGTTCTCACATAAACCTAACAGCAGCCCATGCATTCAGCTGTGAGCTCCAATGAATTATAATAAGTGTTTTATAAAAAGTATTTCACCGGAGAGCAGGGTCACCTCCAGCTACTCCAGTCAGCACGCAGCATGGGTCAGGGGCCACACACTGGTACTGCAGTCTGCAGAGAGCAAAGGTGACCCAAATACCTGCGGGCTGCTGTTACAGATACAACTGAGAAAATCCATCATCTCCTTTCACTTCACTTTCTGTTTCACCACCGCTACATTATTGCATATTCACGTGCCCATCAGGTATTATTTGGAAACTTTCCATCACTAGAACACAGGCTAGGGGGGAAAAAAATGTTTAGGCAATGAGCAACTCATACCTGAAGAAATGTTTAGAAATACCAGCAGAAGGTAAACTCCTGTGAAATAAGCAGACATCTCTAAGAGCAGCTGGAAACGGTGTTAATCCAGTAAGAATGCGTTTTCTTGTCTATTTCATCTAATTTTGGAAGTTCTACAGCAGAGCCGAAGATAGAGGGGGGATCAGGGTGGAGGGAGAGTTCCTGAGCTCCGCGGTAATACAGACAGTAATGTTCACAACTGCTCCTCGGACACTAAGTTTGTATTTGAATCGAGGTTCGAATCAGTCGGAGACATCCTTACGGGTTATCCGACAAGTAGCCCTAATCCACTCAACGCCACTTGGATTTTCTCCACTCCCACTACCCAGCTCCTCACTTCCAAATGCTGCTAACTTCACGGAATTCATCTGGGATCAGATTTGTCCGACTTCGAAAAAAAGATTTCCGCTGCTGAATGAAAAGAAAGGCTCGAGAAGAAGAAGGGAAAAAAAGATCCGAAGCGTCCACTTGCAGTCACTTTAATGGTTTAAAATGTGTAGCGTTAGCCCGATTTAGTGGGACTGGCGCTGGTTGGATGAGGCGCCGTGCGGCTCTGCGCTCAGAGCTGGTCTGGCTTGCCTACCCAGTCACAGTCTTTTCTGTTGTGCAGAGGAGATTCCTGCGAGTCAGGCACCATTTAACCGCATACGGATACACTGACAGCAAAAAGGCTCCACTAGGCTTTGCATCGTGCTCAACTTTTAAAAAAGATGAGACTGAAAAAAATCTAATATAATGTTCTAAAACCATCAAAACAGCCCAAACTATGGAATATCCAGTTTGTTAAATTAAAAAGCAAAGTGCCACAAGATCAGGTAACACATCAGGCAACTCCAGCAACATCAGTCCAGTTTAATGAACGGTGGCAGCCTGCAGTGGACTATAGTGAACTCCAACTAAACCCTTTGTCGGGTGCCCATCATTACCCAATATTTTAAGAAGAGCTTTTACTCACATGCAGATTTCCCCCATCTAAACTACATTCAATATTTAAAGTGTGACTACTGTTGAAAGTGAAGAAATGACCTTGATGAATGATTTATACTATTTTTATCCCACCATCAAGGAGAGAGACGTGCACTGTGTTCTTATTATATCCAAAAGGGACAGGCTCGGGCAACACACAAAGAACTGCTACAATCTTAATGAGCCGGTAAAGCGTGCCTTCATCTGTGAGGCTGAAGCGGCACTGTGCTTTTCAGGGAAATTGAAAAAATCGATCCAGATCGCACCCTCTGACCCCCACTCATACTCCTGTGAAACTAGATGATATTTTAAAGTGCTTTAGAAATGTAATATCGCGTGGATTGTGTCCAAATGTCACGTTGAAGTAATAACTGGACATCCTCAGTGATAATCCGATTAAATAAATACTTTCTATCGATAAAGAAAAATACATAAACTTGGCAGTTGGACTAATTCTCTAACCCAGTGAACCAAAGAAATGTATTTGTTGTCTGAGCAGGTCAGGGCTCCCTCTGCTGGCTGCAAGAGCGCAGCACAGTCCATGGGAAGGATTGCTCCTGAGAAATTTAGTTTCTCCCTTAGAAATTTGGATTCAGTCGTGAAGTACATTAGAGATATTCAGTGTTAACGCTGAATTCTGATTCTGTCACTCCGGATCAATACCAACGCAACAGGATTAATACTTTGTTTCTGTTTTCTAAGTTCAGTATGTAGCCAGCTGAATTG
>VVHJ01015764.1:59697-71665 GCA_015107715.1 Tylochromis polylepis | reverse complement strand
CTTATTTTTTAACCCTTTTTTTTTTTAAATTTAAAATTTTTTTTTTTTTTAGTTGTACAAGTCAGATTCAACAAATATTCTTAACTGGACAGGCCGTCGGCAGCGGAATTGGAAAAATGACAAAATCTTATATTAACACTGCAACTGGCAACAATGTGTATGATCTTCTTTGCCAAAATGAGCCATTAAAGTAATAAAACTGAAATCAAAGACAATCAAGTAGTGAGGCAGGATGATTAAAGATTATTTGGACAAAAGAATTTTGATTTAATGTTATTCGATTTTTTTATGAGAGAAGGGATTATCTGTAATTAAGTACAAAAAATGAATGTGTTACTATGAGTGCTTTTTGCATGCGGAATAATAATATTTGTTTACAGTTTTTGCTTCCTTTTCATCTTGGATTTAAAAAAATTTTTTTTATCATTGCACACCACAGTTTTTAGAAATGTTTGCTACCACTATTTTATGCTATCATATTAAGTAATTATAGCAACATGAAAGGAAGTGGAGGGTGCGGAAAGGCAGAGTGTAGTGTGACTGATGATGACGGCAGTGGGAGCAAACACTTTTTGTAGAAGGGTCAACAACTGAGAGAACAAAAAAGACCTGAAATCGTTAAAGATAAATGAGTGCACAAGGCGGAGCCAGTAGCGATACGTCTTCACTTAATTACTATAATAGCAAGCATTGCCTTTGACTTCTGCTGCCATTTATCACCAGAGGAGTCCACTAAGACCGCCTGTGTGTTATTCTAGGTGCTCAAAGGAGGTCACGAGGCTCCGACTAAGCCCAAGGGAAGACCCAAGAAGAACTCCATTCCCACCACGGAGGAAATAGAGGCTGAAGAGCGGCGACTGAAAATTGAAGAAGAGGAGAGGAGGAGGAGATTAGCTGAGAAAGCAGCGGCGTTGCAGAGTGGAGGAGAAGCACCCCAACTGGAACCTCAAGATCTCAGTTCAGAAAGTCACAATCCAGCTGGAGCAGTGGAGGGATCCGAGCGAGAGCTGCCACTCCTTATGTCAGAAACTCACACAGCCAGCTAAGCAAGAACAAACCAAAGACTAATGCCAACCTGAAAACAAATCGTGCCTCAGGATCACTGTAAAAAAGCCTGTGTGGTGTTAAGAGCCAGTTGCTTTAGCTATATCATTGGCTTCACGTTAGTGGCCTAGAGCTTTTACCCAGTGTAGCATTGAGTTTTTCGTTCACTGGAAATTGTGCCATACTGAGAGCAACTCTCCATAAATACTGATTGCACTGGTAAACCTTTTGCCTTCGGTCTGCAGCGTAAGGAGTAGAAATCCCAAAAAAAAGGTCGGTCGGGCCTTAACGTGTATGTCAGCAGTCATCGCTGGTGCCAAAATATCAACCATTACCTTATTAAAAGGTGTCTATGAATCTTTGTATTATACATTACTTCACTGCCAAAACTCTGTAATATGAAACAGTTACAGTGCCTTGTTGGTCTCAGAGGAAAGCTTTTTAAATAAAATAATATCAAATGCAGTATATTTTTTATAGTCATTTCTAATTGTAAGTGCCATATTTCAAGACAGATTTGTAAAGTTTAGACAGGAAGACCTCTATTTTTAGTTTGGAGTCAGATTGTAGAGCGTTTTAGGCACACCTGTGGTTATTATTTGCTCATTTATGCTTGCATTTTTATTTTGTTTTTTTCAAAAGATCAAAAGAAATGTTTCTGCCAAGCCATACACTGTATCATACTATAGAAACATGTACAAAACATGTACAAAATATATGGTCTTTCAGATATATACATCTATGAAACAGAATTTGAACTGCTGTTTTAAATTATATATATATATATATATATATATATATTCAGCAGTTCCTGATTTTTTAAATATAATTTTCAGCCACAAGGACACCACAACTCTGAAGAAGTTTAGACTCACAAAGGGAATAAATCACAGCCTGTGGCAGAAATACACGTCAAACATATAAAATCTCCAACATGTTTTCAGCCTGCAGGCTCTGCATGATTACTACAATTGGTACGTTAGACCTGAATTAAAATAACAGTTTCGAACTGCCTGTCAGTGACTTCTCCGTGTACATCAAACTCTGCTCTCTGTCCTGTTACAGATCTCAAATTAAGAGTTTCAGCTGTTGAATTTTACAGATTTACGTTTTTTTGTCATTGTTTAAGATGAAAAGTGCAGTATTTTTCCGATGTAAATAATGCTTGTTTGGTAAACTTGTTTGTTGTTTGTTTTTTTTTAGGTTTGTGTAAAATTATTTTTACTATATACAAGTGTGTGTTTATGTACGTAAATACACTTAATAAAATAGCTATCGTTCAAGCTTTGCATGGTCTTACTGAGGTGCAGTTTTTCTGACGTTTTTGAAATTTTATTCCTTGACTAAACCTTCAATTCAGAAGTCCAAAACAGCACACTGCGATGCACATTTAAAGATTTTATTGTATTTACATATTTGCAACCACAAACTAGTTTTGCTGTTTGTTTTGGTGCATCTCTTATGAAGTTAAGTCAAGCAAATGAAAATCACCCACAGGATCCGGTTTCTAAATGTACTGTCACGTCATGGTAAGCATGTGTAAATCAAGCAGTTACAGTAGCTTTGTCAAACTGAAGTTCAGGCAGATCCATTACTGTTGGATCTTTTGAAGATATATTAAAAGCAGTCAAAGTTCATCATAAATCACAGTCAACTGAACAAAGCACTTAAACGCTGTGTGTTGTGACATTTATCATCCTTTATCTGTACAGAGAACACGATGGCCTGTAGTGCACCTAAGGGCTCCTCTGTGTCGCTGAGCAAGTGAGGAACAGTCCTAGTGTATTTTTAGCAACTGATACTGGACATGGATGATTTCTTAAGCAAACAGCACAGGTGAACATTGAGTAATGTACACTGGGTTTTTTACGCCTTGTGTAAACACTCTTTAACATTCGTCATATAGTATGTATTAATCTATAGAAGGCATGCAAGTATGGAAGAAGGAAGTATTATTGAATTTCTTTTTAACTTTTGCAGTATTTGCATAAATCAGAGACAAGATAAAAAAAAATCATGGTTATAGAAACTTTCTGTTTCTGTTTTGTTCATCATTCATGTTTTTCCTGCCGTTTATCAGCTAAGCACAAAAAACACACCCACAAGTTCTTTGCATTCCTTTAAGTGTATTTTCTTTCATTTAATTGGAAATGGCTTATACTTAAGCATTATTTTTTAACATTTTAGAAATTATTACTGATCATTTCTCCATCCATTTTTTTGCCTAATGAGCAGAATAACAAGGTCATCTGATTAAACAACATGTAAGAGAATTAGGGCCAATTAAAACATCTGTCAAGTATAATACTCTTTCTTAGAGTACTACAAAATTTATTAGAGCTCAATATTGCTAAAAGTAGTTTGGATGTGTTAACATGCTAATCAGTATTACTACCATTATTAATGAGCTCTGTTACTGAAACAAAAAGCCCACTGAATGTCTAAAATAAGTGAAGAAAACAGTGTACATAGATTTCCCTAAAAATCCATTTCTATTTTGTATTTTTGTTTTTAGTCCTATTTGTTATTAGCCTTTAATCGCCTCCATTGCTTATTTTTAACTGAACACGTCAAGCTGCATGGTTAAGGTAACTGGTCTTGCGTGAAGTCTGTTAGAATTAATTTACTGAAAACAACTGCTGGAGTACACAATGGTTACTTGTTCAGAATGAACTCAGTGCTGATCATTCAGAATTTGTCATACCAGTTTCCAGGCCTATGTGGAATGGGCTATGACTCAGCTTCTGCACCTGGTTAAATTATGACTAAAACAACAGAAGCTTTTGGAACAGGTACAGTGCATCTGCATTAATTGCAGTGTATGAGTATGAAACATTTTCTGTTAAATATCTTTGTGAAAGCAGAGGCCCTGGCAGGCAGGGATGCAGGTCTCCACAGGCTGGGGAGCTCCTCAGGCCTAATTGTTGTGTGGCGAGGTAAGAAAGACTTCCAGAAAAAAATGCCTGAGGTGAGACACTTTCAGCCTAATTGGACAACCTGTTATTTTCTCACAGGTCCAAGTTCAGCTGTAGGTCACCAGAGTGGTGGAGTGGTTGTCAACCTTAACCAGCCCCTTCCCCCCCCACCCACTAAGACATCCATCGCACACCTTCACCTGTCAGCTTAGGGTATGCTCAGGTAATTAGCACGAGCTGATGTGAGACGGGGAGTGGGCATAGCTTTTGTGTTTTGACAGAGGAAGTTATCTCTGAACGCTGAGTGCTAGCAGCAACAGCGAGGCTTACCTAAGTCAATAAAGGCGGATGCTTTTTATGACCTGCACAATGCTCCCCATTGTCTTCCATAACAGTTGAAGAGAACCAGTCATCCTCTGCAGTGATGGAGGACTCCTCCCTCTCTAAGGTGCACATGGGAGACAGCTGTAGCTGCTGCTATGATTCATATTTGAGTAACAGTGCGTAAGAAGCGTTTGCATTTGTGTCACAAATTACTTGTCAAATAAAACAAAAGGAAACAAGTGCTCAGTATGTAATTGTTTTTACAGTGTAATTCTCAAAGTTATCTATACTTGTATCTGGATTTTAATCACAGTAACAGAAAGAAAACAGACCAAACCATTATGAAGAGAACATTCAGTACAGTCTTTTTATCTGACAGATCTACGAACCTAAAGGCTGATCAAACACCAAAACACTTCTCGGTTGATTGCTCTAACAGTAAAGTTGTCAGTGAGTTTTCTTTTGGCCACAACAGTTGCAAATTAAAACGAAGAAATCTGAGCGGTAGGAGCAAGACTATGCGCCAGCACTTAGTTGACTGACAGCTGCCCCGCCTTACTGCAGATGCTACTTTATGTTGGGGCAAAGTTTGACTTAAATTTTTTTTTTTGCCACAGGCCTCTCAGAAATACAATACGCAGTAAGGACAAGGACTGTGTGAGCATTGTGTTCTTTGTTTTTGTTTTGTTTTTCTTTTCATTTCATTTCATTTGTCATTCCTTTGACATGACTCTGATTATACGTTTAAAGATGCCCTTGAGAGTTAAGAACTGTGTTAGAACTGTGGAGTTGAGTCAGTCAGTAAAAGACTCAAGGTGCATGCATTTCAAGAGAGCCTGATTCATCGTTTGTGCACACAAAAGTGCATTAAGAGAACTGGTGAAATTAATCATTTTTTAAATCATAAATGATGATTTAAAACAAAGCTCTACATCTGTTGTGATAGTGAGGCATCCGCATTCAAAACTGGGAAAAGACCCAAAGAAGCTTTCAAATGTTGCCAGGACCTTGTGAGTCAGATTTTTTCTTTAAATCACTTCCATCATTTGCACAATCATCCCTAACAAAGATTCTAGAAGAATAAGTGCCCGGAATCATTTCTCAATGCATCCCCCTGTTGATGTACTGTGGGATCTTTCAGCCTAATGTAGTTAGTGAGTTAATTACAGCGCCGCCCGCCTCCCTGTCTTTTCAATAGCTCATGCTCTGGTCAACATGTCTGGGGTAACGACACACTGCCTCCCACCTCCAGGCTCTCAAGCCCATAAATCAGCCTTTGAGCATGTGCATATATGTGTTTTGCTCCAAGGATATTGAGGGGCCTGTTATAGAAGTCATAATCACTGGCTCAGTGTTGTATATCCGCCTACTGAGGAAACAGATGATAATAGAACTGCCAGGTTTGCCCAGGAGTTGTCAAGTGCTGCCGTGTCCAATTCACTGCAAACTAGCCCAAAAGCCTCAGTAAAGATCTTTGTCAATAACGAGCACAGGAAACAGTCTAGAAATGTGTGGATTTGGGGGACTTTGCACTGTGGAACAGTTACACCCAAGAAAACTTGAGTTAACCTGTAACCACTTGCTTTGTGCTGAAAAATTTCAAATGCACGTCTAAACTTCTTCTTTTTTAAATTTTTTTTGCTTTTTAAACTAAAAAAAGTCTGAAATGTTCACCTACTGATGATTCAGAGCTTTCAAACCAACTTTTTTTCCAAAGAAGTTGTGATGAAATATTGTGCACTTCTTGGTTTACGTCCAGTAATGCATGCCCGTGCAGGAAGTGTGTTCTCTGTGCAACAAAAATAAAGGCTGTGGTAAGCACACGCTGGTTAATGGTCCAGTAGCAAAATAACTATGTTTTTTGTATCTAAGCCGAGCTAAAGCCACATCTTAGCCATACAGCTGATGCAATGTCCATACACCATAGAGGGAAAGATTTATAGAATCCTTTGGATTACATACTGTCACTGTATGTTATTTATTACTTTGCACAATCATCCAATCCCACTTGATCAGAGCCATTTTTAAGCATGCACTTCTGCCCTGAAACCTTTGTAAAAAATTACCCGACTTGGGTACATCAGAATGTAATTGCACAACATAAACATTAATGGTGTTCACTCACACAGTACAAAGTCTGTGTGTCCAATTGTGCCTAAAAGAACAGGTAACAGTCAGATGAACTCACAGTGACCGAGTGCATGTTTTTCTCACCTCCAGCACTAACATCTATACAGGTAGGACCCTCAAGAAAAAGCAGTGTGCCAGCTCCTGTTTTGTGCTATATGTGAGAAAGGGCAACTTCGGATAATGTCTCAACCTAATTCTCTACTGTGGTCTTTGAAAATGGCTGAAGTCACACAACGTAGATGTGAATACATAGATTTTGTTTCTTCAGATTCATGTAATAATCAGAATCAGAATCAATCATAATCAGAATAACAATTTAGATAGCAGTGTATCAAACTGTCGCAGATATTTGTCATCATCCAACAACACATTGTATATGCTCTGTTGTTTGCTGCTTTCCAGATATATATCAGCAATAAACTTGGTGCCTGAGGTTTTTTCAGTTTTAATATTTTTCCCGTACTTACAGCATGTCTCTATATAGTTTATTCATGACAAGATATAAGCAAACATCAAAAGCTGAATTTAAAAAAACAAAAAAACAACGTGAGGGCCACCATGTGGGTGGTGGGTACTGTCAGAGTTTCTCACTGTGATCATAACTCATTCTCAGGCACAGCTGAGAACATGGGAGTCATCCATACAAAATCCAGCAAAGCCTGCTGTTCTGTTTTTTTTCTCTCTCTCTCTTTTTTCCCCCCACTGTGACCTGGTCTGGCCTTTGAGAGATATACTCTCATTTGCCATTTAGACAGGGGATTTTATGGTGCTGTTCCTTGCTTTGCTTTACAGTAACAAATCAGACCTTTCAGATTTTAAAAAAATGGCTTAGAGGAGAGATTGTTTACAGCTAGGAGTGAATCTGATGCTGACTATGAGTTTTTGGTTCTGTACCTCCCAGATTTAATGGTCACTTGAAAGCTGAAACTATCTGAAATAAAATTCAGTATGGATGTGGAAGATTTGAACCTGTCCAGTATTTAGTTTTTTGCACAACCAATGAAGTAATAGTAAGTAATATTGAAGTATTTCACAGACCTCTTTGTACATATTGTATATGTAAGGACCTCTTGATCAAAAAGGTAATTTCCTACTTATTCCGACCTTTCCTTTATAGTTCTCTCCTTTCTCCCCTCTCGGCCTGTACTCGCGGTGTCCCCTGTTCATAAAAAGCCGCTTTTAATGCACTTTAATCTCGGCTACATGACAAACTGAGCTCAGTATGCTTGTAATCCACATTTTACACCAAGACTCGAGTTTATGAAGGAAGGCGCTCTGAAAGCCAAGGAAATGTCAACGAGAGTTGGGGGGGGGGGGGCAACAGCGCTCGCTGTGTAATGTGGGATCAGCCGAGTGGCAGAATGACTGAGCAATTACGTATTTGCTGAAAGCTCATTTCATAGGCCTGTGCCTGACCAAAGTAAAATGAAGTCAACCACAAAATGTGTATGTGTGCGTGTCTGCAGTTGGTTTCACTCTTTTTTTGTGACACTGTTTATCTGGCTCATGTTTGTCTTTTTCTTCTCTGACAGAGCAGCAAGGAAAACTTCCTTCTTGTTAAAATTTCTTTAAACAAGAGTTAAAAAAAACCACACACAGGCATGGGGATGCTTTCCTGTGCTGACAGAATCAGATTTTCTTTTCTATTTAAATGCTCACATTTAGGTCCTTTTAATGCATAGAAATGTGTGTGTGTGTGTTTGTAAAAGGACTTAGTGTCACTTTAGCCGAGCTATGCTGAACAGCAGGCAGGCAGGCGATGAGCTCAGGTGAGGGATCTGTTCTCTCGTCAAATATTTCCACTTGGGGAAAAAATAAATAAAGCAAGAGATGATGGTATTGGTAATTGGCATGCTGTGAGGAGCTGGTATTTTCTCAATATGTTTAGCTTCTCCTCTGTCAGTCGCTCTGACAGCAAAGCATGTCAGTGATGCTGAGAAGTGGCTCTCTGCTTCTCTGCCTTGGCTGATGTCAGGGAGCAGCTAGGGGTCAGCTGTCAACTCTAGGGGTGGAGCCCCCTCATTTACTCTGTTAAAGTGGCATCCTTTTGCTAAGTGCTACTGAATCACAAACGTGGCTTTATGAATGAAATAAAAAAACCAACTAATTTCATAAAATCTACATGTTAATTATCAGTTATATTCAGTGGAGGTAATTGCGGAGCTGTTGTAAGACGTTCCAAAACATCTGCGCTTATGGCAAGGTGCATACACGTAGCTACTTGCAAGGCAGAAGCAGGCATGACTAATCTGTGGGTTATTCAAAGAGAAATAATACCACATATTACTCATGACTGTCAGAAATGACAAGTGCAAATTACAAATCATGATTAGTTTAAGTAAAATTATTCACACTTAGATGTTTTCATAAGTTCTGTAATAAGTAAAAAAAAAAAGTAAGGCATGCACCATGAGTAACAAGTGGCAAATAAGAAGGAAAAGGGCAGAAACTACAATGAAAAATGATGTAATAACAACAGCAACGTGCAATTTGTTTTACAAGGTGTGGTTTCAAGCATAAATACAAGCTCGCAAACACAAATTATACCAAAGTAATATGGAAGTATGCATTAAGGCAAGTGTATTGTGCACATTCAATTCTCTCTCTTTCTGCTGCAGACAAAAACTTCTTTATATGTGCCACACTCAGGTGAGTCAGTTCTTCTCAACTTGCTGTCATAAGGCATCAGAAACCACAGCTCCATGAAGAGAAAGACCTGCCAGCCTGCCAAAGGTTCATCCCTCTCCACCTGTTGTGGCACTGGTTGCTATAAACATCTGAGTAATTTGAATTGAGTATGCAATACTGTAATTTCTTCAAGATGGTATCTGCCTGAATCTGGCGCTGCTCCACGGACACAGGTTTATAAGCGCAAGCTGAAACTCACAAGCACTTCATCGTGCCCACACAAAAATGCACATTCGAGAGTTGGAAACGTATATAAGAAGGTGGAGGGAAAGTCTGAAAATAAGAAGGGGGGAGTGCAGCATGGATGAGGAGGTGGTATCTCTGTCCTTGGCTCTGACAAGGTGAGCTCTCTTTGCCCCCAGGACTGACTGAACAAACAACATTGCTAGCTGGTGAAGCAAAGAGAACAGGCTCTGAGCCATCACTGAATATAGATAATTTCATAAGCACTTAAAGGTGATGAAACATGAGGGCATGGCAGTTTGAAGAGAGAAGCATAGGGGTGTAACTGACATAAAGACAGACACACTTTATCATAGTGTCAACTCGTGCCAAAAGGAAAAGCAAGTGAAAGAAAAACCTTGACAATGCTCAACACATCTCCAAACAATACTTCTTTTTTTTCCCTGATGTTGGTCTAATCTTCCTGTTTTGTGTTTCAGGTTTCTTTTTTACAGCCTCATATAGGCTGACACAGTGCTGTATTGGGCTGTGATTTGATCCTCTGTTCAGCAGTCATTCATTCATAGTTTCTACTTGCTTAATCCTTTTGTTCATTCATTTTTTTCCCTGTCAATCCCCTTAATCCACCATTAGAGATGAGGCCCATCCCAGCATACACTGGGCAGAAGGAACGAAAACATCCGTCAAAGGTCCAAGACTTGTACTTGACAGCCAATTTAGAATTGGCAGTCGACCCCCAGAGGAGCTGAGTGTTCCTAAAGTTTCTTCAAGCAAATTTGAGCTCATCTGTCTGTTTTATATACTCTGATTAATCTTGCTTTACACCAGACAAAGCCACAGCACTGTTCCCAAGAGTCACTCCTCATTGAAATGCTAGTAATTGGCGTTGATTTCATTTAGTAGACGTGATGATGGGCAGTTAATACAAGAGATTCATCTGTATTCATTTTTTCTAGTGCAAGGAAGGCAGAGAGAAGTGTTACATAATATTTCACACAGAATTTTCCAACCACAAAATTAAAAACAAACAAACAAACAAAACCCTGAAATAAGCATACGTTTCAATAATATCAAAAATATTGGTAACACTTTATGATACTTTGCACATACTGTATATGTACAATAAACCATGTGAACAAAGTATTGGGTAACACCTCTTAATCTTTTAATTCAGGTCTTTGCAGTCCTATTGTAGATGTCTGAGAGTGTAATTCCCCTTGAATATATTTTACCTGAAATTACAATGTAATTACATTTACCTACAAGTTTGTAGCTAAATAAATGTTTGTGCATACACTACAATGAGGGGGTAATAATTCAAGTTGTTATAGGGATGAAGATTCAATTTTATTTACATAGCACCAAATCACAACAACAGTTGCCTCAAGGCGCTTTATATTGTGAGGTAAAGACCCTAAAATAATACAAAGATAAAACATAATTAGGCTGTTAATACTTTTAAGTAGTGCATAAGTGTGTACAGTGTCCAAAAGGAGACATAAATAATACTGTAAATGATTGAAATAGTGCAAGTAAATTATTGTAAGTCAGGGAAGAAGATGCAATTAAGCTGTAAATAATTTTAAATCATGTGTAAGCCATTTTAAATAGTGTGTGAAATTGTTTCAAAGTAGGTGATAACATTTGCCCCACACAGTTGCCCACACCTTTCTTTTTCTGCCTCTAAAATTAATTGTCTCTATTGATTTTGTCTCTCTTCTAATCTATCGTTTAAAGAATCAGTAGGGTCAGTTACCAACAGTATTTTCTGCTCAGGAAACAGGAAGAGAAACATCCATGACTGTACAAGCTATACAATCAAATGAGCTTCAAGTGATAAGGGATAATAAATATATTATATAATACATTTTATTAGTCTTTTCACGTTTGGAAGGATATAATACTATTCAGGGATTTCCCTGTTTGATAGGGTTAAATGATGAAGGAGTTCAAAGGTCAAATCACAAGCTATCTCGTTTAAAGAAGATCAAAACATTATCATTAAACCCTCACATCTGTTATAATGCATTATGGCAATCACTATAAATGCAGCCACAAAATGCATTAGGCGATGATGATGTTTTTCTTTCCTGTGGTGTGGGTGGTAATGATTCAATTTACATGATAAATAGGGACCAAGTGCTTCCTGATTAGTGAGCAAACTGGAGGGGGTGGGGGGAGGAGAAATGAAGACAACGGTCTTACTATTAGGTTCGAGAATGAGGAAGCAAAGGCAGAACCAGGCTTGTTGATCCACAACCCGATCAAAAAATGAAAAACAAAAAGTGTTTAAAAGGGAGGGAAAAAAAAAAGTCACTGCAATATTTTTCTTCCACCAAGGAAACACGGCAACACACCCTCAGGAGGGATTTTCCTTGCAGTTGAAGGGCTTATTTGAATTGGATCTGCTGTTGATTGAAATGCATCGGCCCAATATCACAACTCCTTATAACTCGATCCTGGGCACAGATGGACGAGTCATCTGAGAGGACACTTTCTCTAATCCTCAGTCCTCTCATGTGCTACGGCATTCTGGGATGTCGGAGAGGGAAGAAAGAGGACTGCAGACACCGATGACCCTTCAGGCCCTCCAGTGTATGCACACACACACACACACACACACACACACACACACACACACACACACACACACACACACACACACACACACACCAACACCCACC
>VVHJ01015764.1:26628-59677 GCA_015107715.1 Tylochromis polylepis | reverse complement strand
CATTCAGTTCAAGCTACTGTGTTCACAGACAGAATGAAACACACACACACACACACACACACACACAACAATTCCTCCAAGAGGCACTTGTGACTGTTGGCTCTGGGGCAAACTGATTTCATGCTAGACTGAAGAATGAGATCAAAAATAACAGAAAGGTGTAGAGGACAGTGTTTTCTTAGGTTTACTTCTCATCCAGCAGTTGAAGTTACAGGGTGCTGAAGTCAAAGGTCAGCTTGTCACTTGTAGTTGTCTAAATGTGGCTTTGACCCCTCTTCACCTCTACTGTGCTTGTTTTTCACTGAGTCTGAAAATAAACACCCATTTTGTTTTGATGGATGGATTTGCAACTTTTAGGTTTATCCAAAGGAAAAAAAAAGTCTCTTCTTTTCTTACATTTCTTAACCCCTGGTATTTGAATCTCTTTTCTTTCCGCTTCCTGCTGTTTAGCCAGCCTTGTGCTGTCAACACCACAGTTTCTGCAGCTCACACCCTCTCATCCAGATAAGCACAACTGCTGATATATGGTAAAGATAATAAGATAGACTTTATTAATCTCACGAATGAGAAACTCGGTAAATAATGAGACAAAGAACTGCAAATATCTATGCCGACTGTTAATGCATCAGGGGCAGTGAAAGATACACAAACAAGACCTCATAACAAATTCAGTTAATGCACATATAAGAAAAGAGCTGCATCTGCCAATCATTAACAGTCATTATATTCTTAATAATCCTCATCTATTTTTCTATGCTGTGTGAAGATCAAATATAAAACAATTTTAGTTTCAACCACAGTTTGGTTTGAGTAAGTAATTAAAAACAATCCTAAGGCTGGGCAGAAAAAAAAAGAAGTGCCTCATTCTGCAAATATGGATTTATACTCATTGTAATACTGTAACTGTACGCTACAGGTGGCCTGGCCTGGTAGTCAGAATTACACTTTTGGATTGATTGTCATAATTTAATGTTTATTTAATCTTGTAAGATGTTCAAACAAATTTAGCATTACATCTTGTCAGTAATAATGCATCACTTTATCTCGCTCTCATGATGACTGAGTTGTACACACAATGGAGACTATTGTTCAAAGATGCCCTTGGATACAGACTAATGGTTGCTATTTTTTATCAACAATACCTCAAAACACAACTGGTAAGTTTCTGTTAGCTTGAGTGGCTGCACACAAAGAAAGGCAGTGTTCTGAGTTGACTGACAAAATCTGTAAGACATAAATGATTTACTTAGCTTTAAATACCAGGGCAGGGCACCCCTAGCTGTGCAGTGTGACAAACCAACAAAACAAATGAAGTCAGTAATCTTTTCATGCAGCTAAGTGAAAAACTGAAGGGAAAACTGGAACCCTGAACCACTACTGTGGGGGGATCTTGTACTGCTATCATTGTTAGGGTCCAGGCAACACAGTGGTGCCCCCACTAACCCATCCACAGGGCCTGAGGGTTCATTGAATGGATTGATGAGTATGTCAGTACAATTAAATATCTATGGAAGATTTAGGACCATCACATGCTTTCCCCATGTGCAACAAGCTCTCTACCACTACTATCATAATGCCAAAAGACAAAATATTTTTGGGAAAAATGTAGCTCCATTCCTCGGTTAGAGTTGAAGAGACTTTTACAATTAATGAATGTAGTCTTGTGCCTGTCTGAAGACCCAGTGACAGCTTAGTAACTGGCATTTGTGGAGATAGTTATTTTTACAGGTGGTGCTATTGTATATACAAATATTATGAGGGGAATTTGTCGGAGAACAGTATTTTAATTAATCATGCAAACATATTTTTCCTATGTTTTGGACAAGAAGGAGTGCATAAAGAGCATGGGTGGATGCCTTGAAGCTTTGACTGACTACTGACCTGTAGTTCTTTTACTGAGTCATCATCGGGACTGTTTAGAGCACAGGCCCATATATTTCTAGTCCTACTGGTATATTTAAATCTCAAACCGAGTTCAGAATACTTCTGCGATACAAGATCCATTCAAGCTATGACTGTATTACAAACAGAAAAGTTGTTTAACAGTGAGCTGGGTATTTTGCAGCATTAGCTGCATTTCTACACAGAGGTGCACTCTTAATGATATTGCAGTGCTCACAAAAACTTGTGTTTTTACTCAGCACTGAGCTCACGAAGATGTTATTTATTTAATGAGGTTTTCACTTCTCTCTGGAATATGATCAATTACATGACATATTGAAATGTCAATGTCATCTATCAATGTGACTGAAACAGATCTGAATCATGTTAGAATAAATGTCTGGATCCTGCAATAAACCATATGAACAAAAGTATTGGGTAACACCTCTTAATCTTTTAATACAGGTCTTTTCAGTCCTATTGCCACAGGTATGCACTTATGGTTTTAATTATGCTTACCTCTCCATGATGTAGTTTAAAGCAGACTGTAAAGGTGGTCTATTATATTATACACAATATTGTATTGTTAAAACTTTATTGCAGTGCATCTTACTTTATAAACTCTGTTTTGTGGATATACAATGTGTAAGTTCTAATTGTGCACATAAGTAACACCATGAATTAATGCCAATGTGTCATAGTTCACTGCTTTTATGAAAGAGCTAAGTGAGGTAGGTCAGGGTGTGTGTACATGCCTAAACCAAAAGCTTTTCTGTTAAGGGCATACACTATATGGACAAAGGTAGGTCACACCTCTCATTCTAAAGCACATGGTATTATAATAGGATGTCATCGTTTCAACAAGTACTTTTGTGAAATTTCTTTCCCTCCTAGATATTCCACCATCAACTATAAGCAGTATTACTGGAAAATGGAAGCATTTAAGAACTACAGAAACTGGCTCAGCTGATTCAATAATTGCAGAGATGCAAAGTTCCTCTCGCATTAACATCAGCACAAAAGCTGTGTGCTGGGAAGTGTATATTGGGAAGTGTATATTGTTCCAGTGTAACCGAACATAATTGAACATTTTGTGGAAGCTGTTTGGACACAGGTTTCTGTGAGGCAGATTTTCTTTTCTTGGACTTTAATAAATCCCTGCACTATCACACCACACGCAGAACAAAATGAGAGCAGTGTGAGGCACAGTAGCAGCAGCAGTCACATAAACAGGTGGATCAGCCAGGATCTGACGGTAAATAAAGTTTTCTTCTTCTATCCATCCTACGGCTGTTATAGACAGATTTCCACAGCAAAGCCGACCATTACACTGCATTATTTTTGCTAGCAGATTGCTCGCACTCTCATCTGATTGGCTCATTTGTGACCAACTAATTTGCTGCACTCTTAGTACACTGCACTAAATTTAATAGACGGCGTCTACATTTATAAATCTGCAAATCTTTACTAGATACATATTATGCATATTTCTTTCTTCTAATTTTTGACATTTCTGTATGTGTACAGACTGATGTATGCGCTTTTCACATTAGTGGCAACAGACCTTTAATGACACGCACCAAGCATATACATAAACAAAGACATGTATTTTATATGATGTACATACTTGGTATTATGGCTTTATAAAGGAGCCATACATGTCATTGCAGGTCTTTATCCATGCGCAGGGGTTATACAAACAGAGAAGCAGCCAAAAGATACAGTCCAAAAACACCTGACTCCTCTGTGTTTTCCATTAACTGTCATCTTGACACTCCACACTTTCCACACAGAGAGCAGAATTTCTTTACTTACTGACTAGATTTGAATATATTTGATTGTCTTGAATTTCCCTTTGTATCTGCCCTGAATTTTCTTTAGATTTGTGCCAGGATTCTAAGAATAAGTCAACACTGTGTTGGGTTGCTTAAGTGTTTTTTTTTTTTTCGGCAGTTAAATCAGTCAAGATTTATAAAGGGAGCAAAAGACGCATTAGGCTTGAGTTATTGAGAACAAAGGTCCTGCAGACTTTCCTGGTACAATGCACACATAAATCATTGTATTCTTAATTGGATTAAAACCTCAAAGTGAGTTTAGAGACCTCCCACATCCAAGCAATGGAAAAAGCAAGCTGTATCATTGTAGATTTCCATCTCTTAAGGTCTTCAGTTTCTCAATAGCTATTAGACAGGGATCCTTGTTACAAATTCTTTATTTTATTGAGGCAGTAAATCTATCATCTCTACAATACAAGCCTTTTTTCTTTCACTCGTTTCCCCTCAGTAAAGATGTTCCATATAAATAAACAAATGGTATCTTCCCCATCATCTTCCGTAATTTTTTTTTTTTTTTATTTTTCCTTCTCCTCCCCTCTCTTTTCCCAGGTGAAAGGAAATTGTTGGCACATGTCCAAGGATTACTCGGTCATGATGTACGAACAGCTCTGACAGTAATCCTGGCTGATCTGAGTGTTTGTGTGTGTTTATTTAGGTGTGTGCGCTTGCTGTATGTTGATGTTTGTTAGTGCAAAATTAGTTTGGCCACCTATGTGCTGACAGCAACCTGCTGGGTGAGTAGCACCGATGACACTGTGACACATGTCAGCTGAAAGCATCCTGTTCTGTCAGCATTCATTACTACTATGTAACGACTTACTGACACATACTGAGGAAGTTGAGCATACTGTTGGGCTTTTGATGAGCACATATTTAAAATGACAAAGATGTTTGTTCCAACAAAATCATTTCGCACTTCTAAAGCAGATATCTACAAATAAAGTGGATTCATCATAGTGATAGTGAAATGTTGATCCAAAAAATAATTTCTTGAAGATCACATGGAACAAGTAGTACATGAAACATAAAATAAAAAAGTAAAAATGAACTAGAGTTGAACTCTGCAGTTGCGTTTCTATAGATTAATGAGACATAATCTAGATGTTCTGCTGGTGGATAGTAAAAAAAGTCTCAAAGTTTATGGTTTGTCTTTCTGATGTTAAATGTCACAAAACGTCTGTTAATACAATGATTACAAATTTTACTTTCTTTTTGTTCACAAATAAAAGGAGATCAAACTGATCTGTAATTTGGAAAAAAATAAAAGGAAAAATCTGGCTCATAATCTGGACGCCATCTTTGACTCGGAGCTTTGCTGTGGCAAAGAAATTGTTGGAGTAGTGTAGTTATGTTTAAAACTTCTAATATCAAGCAGATCTTGGGGGAAAAAAAAATCATCCATGCCTTCATCTCATCACTTTGGACTTTTGCAATTCCCTCTAGTTGGATCACAGCCAAACGTCCTTCTTTAGTCTCTAGACCTCATAACAAATTCAAAGGGATAAGTCCTTATCACTCTCAATGCTACACTTCCTACCTCTTAGATGTAAAATTTATTCAAAAGTTTTATTAATTACATTAAAGCCTTACAGGCCCTCACTCCTGATTGGACTATAGAGTTAATTGTGAACTTATGAACCAAGCCTCATATTCTCCTAAAAGTTCACCCATCCCACGTCTTTATAAAAGGAAGTCGGGCATTTTTGGTAAATGCTCCAAAACTGCCCTAAGACAGCTGGGATAGGCTCCAGCCACACACACACACACACACACACCCCACGACCCTGAAAAGGATAAACGTTAGTGAATGGCTCCAAAGCTGTGGACCTCTTTAAAAGAGCAAGTGAGTAGCTGCTCATTGAGTACTTTTAATTCCTAAGGTATTTAAAAGTAGAATGGAAGGTAGAGCCTTCAGCTTTCAGGCCCCTCTTCTGTGGAAACAGTCGCCAAAGTGCTTGCTCAAAGGAGGTCATATGATTGCAAGCATGTGATCTGTGCTTTTTTGTATTATTGTAGGGTCTTTACCTTACAATATAAAGCCTCCTGAGGCAACAATTGTTATGATTTGGTTCTATTTTATAAATATAATAGAACTGAATTGAAAACGCTCCTCAAAACTTGTTTTTACTCTATATCTTTGAATCCCCCCTCATCTACTTCTTTAACTTATCTATATTTATTTGTATTTTTTTATTTTACCTGTAGCGACATTTTCTCTCTCACACTGTTTTATGCCATGTTTCTATTTACTTTTTCTTTAACTATGTTTACTTGTTTTGAAAATTGCTACAAGAAAAAAGTTTCATTACTGTTATAATTAGATTAAAAAAACAATTGCATCAAATAATTTACATGGAGTTCTTGTTCTTCAGTTATATCATTGACAGTGACATTTTTATCAGTGCATATTTACATATGAGCATTAGCTGTAAGTGTTAAAACCTGTAACTCACTCAACCATTAAAAATAAGGACAAAGAAAAACAGTACTGACAAGTAGCAACAACACAGCAGCAGTTGACATCTAAAGTCCCACATGTGGCTTTTGAGCGAACATGACTAAAACAGATTAAAAAAAAACCCCCATAAAGACATGAAAGAAAAAAGAAAACTTGTGCCAGGTTTTCATTCAAGCTCAGTTTAGACATTCAGCTCTCACACACAGGCAAAGGTTTCCACTTGCTCATCTGAAGAACCCAATACTCCCTGAATTATAGGGAGATTAGGCCTGGATTATGCTGCCTCTAAGAATCCCAGCCAGAGAGCAGCTATCATATCCATCAGTGGAGACACTGGGCCGCACCTGTTGCCCAACAGCTATATGGAAAGGGACAGTTTAGGTCCCGTTTTTTGGAAATATTGTGGACATTTTAAAGCAAGAAAACCTCAATTTATTATTCATATAATAAAATTCTGTGTTGCTTTAACCTTTTATATTTCCTCTCCAAAGGAGCAATTGTACTTTAATACGCTGTATGTGAAATGTGTTTTGAATTTTATAACATTACTTCATTCCCTGGCAAAAGATGCCTCCAAGAGTATGTGAATGTCTGCATGGCCCAAGAGGTTCTTTATTGTCCCTGCAAGCACTTTACAACCAGCTGTATGTGCAGTAATTCACTTGAATGCAATTATCTTGAAAAAGAGGACCATAAAAAAAGGCAATTTCAAGAAAATGGTGTCAAGAAAAGTTAATAAAAATAGGAGTTATTTACATGGATAACGACTGCTAATGCTGCTGTAATGGAAGGGAGGCGGTGGCAAGCGCTCACGATTAACTACTTCTCTTAAAAGTGCTGCTGACTTGCAGGTGCAACACGCAAAGCCCTATAAATGCATGCATCTTTGGGGAATAAAGAAAAATTGCATGTTACTGTGTACGTGAATTAGTTGATCTTGTACCACCCACCAAGCACCGCATGACCATAGACGTTGGTCTGTCAGTCAAATTGAAAATCTTCAGGAAAAGAGTTTATTTATATTTAAGTTTATTAGATGTCTACCTCACACATTACTTTTGTGTTCTATGTGATTTCTTTCCAATATGACCTTTGATTGACATTTCAATTGGCCGTGATCAATCCATGGACAACATCCACTCCATGTACACAGAGACAGATGGGATTTTGTAAATATAGAACTGAAGGGGGCAAAGTTGAAGATGCTAAGATTTTCACTGGGAGTAACCAGGATAGACAAAATAAGAAATTAGTATATAAGAGAGACAGCTCTGGTCAAGCACTTCAAAGAGAAATTAAGAGAGGAAAGGCTGGGGGTATAGGTGTGAATATGAGTTCGAATTGTTGTCTGTGTCTATGTGTTAGCCCTGCAACAGACTGGCGACCTGTCCAGGGTCTACCCTGCCTCTTGCCCTAAGACAGCTGGGATAGGCTCCAGCCCCCGGCGACCCTGAAAAGGATAAGCAGTAGAGAATGGATGGAAGGCTGGGGTAGTTAAGAAATGTACTAAGGAGGGATATTGGATATATTGGACAAAACATGCTCAAGATGGAACTATCAGGCAGGTAAAAGCGAAGAAGAAGAGAAGATTCATGTAGAGTAGGGGGAAAATTATTTGATCCCCTGCTGAATTTTTAGAAATGAACAGTCTCTAATTTTTCATGGCAGTTTCATTTTAATGGAGAGGGACAGAATATTAACCAAAAATCCAGAAAAAAAACACATTAAAAAAAGTATAAGATTTGAATGTCGCACTAAGATAAATATTTGATCCCGGAGCAAAACATGACTTAGTACTTGGAGGAGAAACCCCTTGGCAAACACAGTGAAAAGACATTTCTTGTAGTTAGTCAACAGGTTTGCACACATCTCAGGAGGAATTCTGGCCCACTCCTCTTTACAGAAATTCTCTAAATCCTTTAAGTTTCTTAGCTGCTGTTGCAAATGGTTCAACTTCCCCAACCGATTTTC
This sequence comes from Tylochromis polylepis, assembly GCA_015107715.1. Taxonomy (NCBI): domain Eukaryota; kingdom Metazoa; phylum Chordata; class Actinopteri; order Cichliformes; family Cichlidae; genus Tylochromis; species Tylochromis polylepis. The sequence goes on along the minus strand of VVHJ01015764.1, from coordinate 51,532 downwards.
TATAGGATTGAAATCTGGAGACTGGCTAGGCCACTCCATGACCTTAATGTGCTTCTTCCTTAGCCACTCCTTTAGTTGTCTTGGTGATATGTTTTGGGTCATTGTCTTGCTGGAAGACCCATCTTCAGTGTTCTGGCAGAGGGAAGGAGGTTCTAGTTCAAGATATTATGGTATATAGCCCCGTCCATTGGCTCCTCAATGTAGCGAAGTCCTCCGGTGCAAAAACAGTCCCAAAGCATGTTTCCACCTCCATGCTTGACTGTGGGGATGGTGTTCTTTGGGTTACACTCAGCATTTCTCTTTCTCCAAACACGGCAAGTTGAGTCTATGCCAAAGAGCTCAATTTTGGTTTCATCCAACCACAGCACTTTCTCTCAAGCCTTCTCTGAATCATTTAGATGTTCAAGGCAAACTGAAAACAGGTCTGTACATGTGCCTTCTTATGGAGAGGGAACTTGCAGATTTGCAAGATTTCACTCCAAATCCATTACGGTTTGGTGTGTTCTTGGTGACTGTGGTCTAAACTGTCTTCAAATCACTAACAAGCTCTTCCTGTTTAGTTTTGCGATCCAATATCTTTCTCATGATCAACCTCACTGCATGAGCCAAGATCTTGCATGGAGCTCCAGACTGAGGGCAATTAATGGTCCCTTTATATTTCTTGATGGTCCTGTAGCTCAGTCCAGCCTCATGCAGGTCTACAATCTTGTTCCTGATGTTCTTTGACAGCTCTTTAGTCATGACCATGCTGATGGAGATATTGGAATGGAAGAAAGTGATTATGTGGACAGCTCTGCTTTATATCCATTGGGAGGTTGGGGGTTTCTTAATAGATTGACAGATAATCTGTGTGCCATATGGACACACAGCCAGTCAGAATCAAAATTCTGATTGGTTTGTAGAGGATCAAACACTTATTTCATCCAATAAAATACAAATCAATTTTATAACTATTATGTAATGCGTTTTTTCTGGGTTTTTGGTTAATATTCTGTCTCTCTCTGTTAAAAAAATTAGAGACCGTTAATTTAACTTTGTAACTTTGTACATAAGCAAACTTAAAAGAATCAAATAATTATTTCACCGTCTACATTTAAATTATGTGTCTCATTGTGTTGTGCCTCATTGTGTGTTACACGTGTAGCTTATTTGTACAGCCGTCTGCATAATCAAAACTGTGTTTCAACAACCTTTTACTTTTTAAGAACACAGTCTTCAATATTTTTTCAGTTTCATTTTAACTTCTTGTCAACAACTTTCCAGCGGTGGACTATCAATGACATCAGTGCATATGCTTAAATCAAACGTAGCTCAGTGGACTCAGTGGTTGTACTCCCTGACTGAGAACTTGGTGAAGAGAGGATAATTAATGGCTGGAATAAAAAATTAGATTTAGCGATTAAATAACAAGACAATAACAGCATTAAACGATCAAAAAGTAAAGCCACTGAACACACCCTTATGCTTTCTTCCTTCTCTACAATGTAGATTTCACAACCTTAGAATGACCGCACCTACCTCTAGCAAAAACTTTACTCTTCAACGAAGTAATTACATGGACAACGGAAACGGTTAACTCATGCCAAGATGAATTGTGCAAGCATGTAATGGTTTAGCACAAAAGCACTGCGGCTGAACCAGTGAGCCCCACAGCCTGTCAATCAGAGCGTAGCTGTGCTTTTTACGCTGTTTTGATAAGAGGAAGTAAAAGCATATGTCACAGTTATTTGAGTGTTAAAGCTTATAAAAACACGAAATTACAAGGTATATGTTAACTGAAATACTGCAATTACCCCAAATCAAACAACTACTTAAATAGAAGTGCACTTGTAATACATGTACAGTGTTTAGGAAGGGTGTTTTAAAACTGTCTACAAGAAATGGTCTGAGTGCAGACAGACAAAAGCTTGTTCTTCACCAAGATGTAACCACTCGTCCTGTCCCCACATACAACAATGACATTGGGCAATAAATAAAATAAAACATTCCACCTTGCTTGTCAAAAGACAAACAGGACAGGTAATAGTACATACTGAAAACAACCTGCAGTTGCTAAGGAACTGGCAAACAAACAGAGCATAGTCAAAAGGTGGTTGGGTGTAAATCAGCCTGAAGGGACAAGGGCCCAGTCACTGAAGCAGTGAGCCAGTTTCAAGGAAGGCCTAGCTGAGTATTTCTTCCTGTTTCTTTCTCACCCTTGTTCTCCTTTTCTTGATATCCATCAGTCTTTGTTATCATTTCTTCTAATAAGCAAGAGTGTGTAGTTATTTCTTCAATTTTTCTGTAATGATAAGTTTCATTAATTTGATATTTTTAAAATGTGGTTTATAGAAAAAGGTCCTTAATCATTTCCCCCATGCTGGCTTAAGGGTGTAAACTTTTAATAGTTTATCAGTGGAAAAGATGTGCTGTGCAGTTTATGATGTCTGTGCAATTAAGGGATGAGTTTTGCTTCTAAATATAGTCATCCAATCCATGCAGTTATTTTCCAGCAATAATCTTTCTTCAAGAAATGTGGCAGCTTGAAATTATCCTGTCATATATTAATCATAAATCTTAATTATTGCTCACTTAGCCCGTTCTGGGTCGTTTGAAAAGCAAAACCATTTCAAGTTGGCACGTGGGAGGTTAACAATTTCATTTGACCCCTTCAAACAACTGTATGATATGCTTTTTAAATTTGAGAACAGCCTCACAGCAGAACACATGAACTTTGCGCGAGGCATCAGCTCTTATCTTCCAGCATGTAATTTAATTTTCACTTAAGTTGTGCCAGCAGATGACAGAAGAGCTGAACGGGTAGAGTGAAAAGCATGCGAGGTGCAGGTATCTGCTCTTAACCTCTCGGTATCTCTGCTCAACTTAAGTGATACTTGTTCTCCAGTTTCGCTGGAGAGTTCCGCTCGACCGGATGGACTGGGGACATTCCTCAAATGAACAGGGCACTCTTAAACAGACTTGCACACACCCCTGTCACAAGCTTAATTTATACCCACAGAGGCAGCAAGATCTCGTAATGTGTTTCTTCTCTTAATATGTTAAGCTGTGAAATGTGCATGAAGAGATGGTTAAGGCCTCAAGGAGGCTTAGTGGCTGTTTTTTTTTTTCTTTTTTATTAATTACGGATCACGACAGTGTGACAGGCGTTCATAAATGACCACACACACCTCTTGCAACATTTGCATTGCAACACAAACCATTTATTGACCACGATGTCGGTCAAGCAGATTATTATATAATGTCAGTAAAAAAAAGGTTATACTTCATGTATTAATGTCCAAATATATTTAACTGGGTCATCTAGAACTGTAAAAAAATAACTTTGTTTTCTGAACTTGTATCTGTCCGTCCACAGATAAAACTTCAAAGAAGTTAAATCTCAGATTACAAACTAAAGCGTGGTTCTAGTGATCACAAAAGTATGCTCACAGATAATGTGTGCTATTTATAGGCTAGGAAGCAAAAAGATTTCTATCAAAGCTGGTGTGCAGGAAACGTTAAAGAAAAAGTCAAGCCCAGGCATGAATACATGTTTGTTTATTAATTCAATTAACCTGTTACAAGCCACACTTTAATTTCTCTGTGTTCAAAAACCAAGAAAAGGAAGTGTGCTACTTGCTTTTCTTTCCATATCACTTCTAACTTCATGTGAGCTGGATGTTGTTAACCCAGCTGCTGGCAATATCACTCGGCACCAGCAGCATGGTGCCGTGCTGCGAAGTGAGCTAATGGGCCCCGAGTTACTTCATCGCACTTCTAAGTGTTGCTCCATTTAAGAGAAGCCGGAATGACTGCAGAGGCACTAATAAAGCCATTCAGAAGAGAGAGTGTCCCTTGAGAGTTCATGGCTCTGCTTGAAAATCGTTGACAAGTCTTTCCTAAAGGCCCAGGTGTATCCTTCAAATGCAGCTTTTGCTTCTCCGCTGCTAGCTGAGCTGCTCTGCAGGGTCCTTGAAGTGTCTCTAGCACATGCAACTGCTCTGCTGAACACAGTATCTTCAGGTGCAGATTTTCTACTCTGTTCTTAAGTTATATCATATTTCATCAGAATTTACTAAACACAAAAATGCATGCAGTATTGACTTTAATCATGCAAATTTTACTCAAAAACAAAACTAAATTAGTTTTGGGTGTAGTAATGCAAATATTAACACTGAAAGCGAAGCAAAAATAAATGTAAGAATTGTAATGTGGCATCACTGTTTGGCCTCCACGTGACTCCCCCATACATATACACAAAGAAACAATTGTCTAAGGACCTGGGACAAATTCTTTAAGCACCACAAACCATAAAAAATGTAAAACTGATGTAATCAATGGGATGGATACACCTGTCCTGAATGTAATGTGATATACATATATTTTTTTTTTCTACATGAGCAGGAGCATCCGTCATCCCCAGCTGGGATGATACGTGCAAAATGTCATGCGACCCATGCATAAAACCCCTTGTCAAATTCTGTCTGTAAGCTCCTTGCAGCCTGCTTTTGCAGCTTCAGCCTTGCCTCTGAGGCATTGCATGTCTATAAATTAAATAACAAGTATATGACTGGTTGACAAAACACAGGGTTTGTGCATCTGTGCAAAGCTTGACATTCTGACATGGCTGTCAACACATCATGCTGGGTGTGAGCAGCAGTTTGTAAATCAACCTCTCTGTGGAAAGAGAGCGGTGTATTGCTTACGGCAGAGCTTTGCCTCACGATACCTACAAAATATTAGCACGGAAGGACTCCTGCTGTCCTTGTTTTCTCCCTCCTTTACAGTTACAGTAATCACTCACTTCTTTTAATTGATCTCGAATCTATAAAGATTATCTCGATTTTGGATGGAACATCTTAATGCACCTATTATCAAGTATAAACTGTTTTCCACAAGTTTGATCAGACTGGTGAGATCATCGCATTGGCATTGACACTCAGGACTGGACATGCTCAGCTCTTTTCTCACCAGGTGAATTAGAGGTTGTCTTTATTTTACAAGAGAGGTATATTGTGTCTTTTTCCACTGCTCAGTGTTATTTTTCACTGTTACTGTGATGCCAATTTTCCCAGTTCATTCACAGGATCCCATCTTTCCCTGTTAATACACATCACTCAGTTTTTTTAAAATAGGAAGACTGATGGGAATTTAGGAGTTATTGCTAATAAATCAAGCATGACAATTATTTCCACTTGCAGCCATCAGGCATTGTTTTTCTTGACAAGTTAAGAAAACTTACAGATATGAACTACGTGGGATTGGAAAAAGAACCGCCATCTGAGTCCTGTCTAAACAATGGATAGCATTTTCCTTGCACAGATATGCATAGTTGAGAATAACTAGAACCCTCTGATACCAGTGTAGATAGAGTTAAAATGTATTTTAAGTTTAAGTTTCGATGATCCATTGAGGACAGATTTGCACTTAGGCATCTAACTATGCAAACAGTGTACAGTAAAGACTGCAGCAGTCAGCAGTGACATTTATCATCACATTGCTTTACAAAACAATAGGCTGAATAATTTATATTGATTGTTAGAATAAATATAAGTGACTGGTAAATGCCAGATAAAATAAAAAGCATAACAGTGATTAAATAAACACATGTTATTAAGTATTGCTTTAAAATTTTATTATATATTTTTTTTATATTAATGGAAAAGGTCCAGTTATAGAATTTCCAGTCCCTTACTGGTTCAGGCAGAAGAAAACTTTTCCACTTACATTCTTGAGACCAATTCCTTTTTGTATTGGTACAAAGAATATTTCTTTGTACCAATACTAGACTGATCATAGAGGAAAATATGCTTTTTCCTTTTTCACAGAACCAAATTCATTCTGTGATATCACAATCATTTGACTGGTAAATGTCATTCTGCTACATTATGAGTACTTTTACTTTATATTCTATTACATTTTTTCCAGGGGAGCACACTGATGTGCAGTGTTGGGTGTAACACATGACAAAGTAAAGCATTACTGTAATCACATTACATTTTTTAAGTAAAGCAGTGATATAAAGCATTACTGTTCAATAACAATGTTACAGTTGTAATTGTGTCATTACTTGCATTACAAAGGTTCTTCAGTTATCTGCACGTCGGGCAGATAGAAAGAAAAAAAACAGAGAGAGGAAGGAAAACGCTGGTGCATTACTGTAGCGGAGATATGGACATTACTTTTATTTTATTGCACAAAAAGACATGAGCGTGCTGTATCGAAGACATAAACAACTGCATTTTACACCTAACATAACTAAGGCTTTTTTGGTTACATATCAATACTAAAAGAAAGATTGTATGTGTGTCCTCATTACGATAGGGATTTGGGTTGGTGTGTGTGACTGTAGCCTAGAGCTTTATATCGTTAACTGGTAACTATGAGACAATACGTTTCAGGTCATTTTATGGAATAACGAGAAACTAGCTAACTTTAATTACTAACCTTAGTAATATAACTTTAGTAATATTTACAAAGGAGGACTTTTGAATGTCATTTTTTGCAGTTTGTTAAATTTTACTGTGTCATACTTAGCAAAGTCCCTAATTTGGGTCTATATGAAATATTGTTAATACTGTATTATTAATATTTGCTTTTGCTGTAGTAAGAAGTTTCAGAAATAATCTGCTGCAGTTTTTACACTGAGCCATTTTGCAAACTTTTACAGATATGATTTGCATTATCTGTTGTTTTTTGTTTTTTTTAGCCATGTTTGCAGCTGAAAGTCAAAGCAGTGGAGTCCAAAGACCTTCAACGATGCCTTTCAACATGCAAAACTAAGTAAAACACTGGAATGCTTAGTATTTCATAGTTTTTTACACAGGTTTATTTCTCTCAGTCCTTCTGTCTTAGGGGTGCTGGTTCAGGTCATCAGACAGAGATTTAACGGCACCTGCCTTGGGGAAGAGGGTTAATGAAAAAAATTAAATGAAGAACAACTTTAACTTAAAAAAAAAAGAGCTTTCCTGCAGGCCTTAGCTGTTGATAGACCTAATGCCCATTGACTGATAAGAAGGCGGCAATCTTTCAGCACGCGTTCTCCTGCAGGGATTACTTGGAGAAACATACAATTCACCATCCAGGAGAATCTGCTGTTACACACATCCATCTGTCTCTCAAGTGACATACATGAGGTGAGCAGTGGCATAAACAAAAGAAAACCTGCCAACCTTACCAGGAGGACAGAACAGCTGTCAGCAACTGGTGGCAAAGCACTGTGCACACTGGGCATTGAAATGCAAAAGTATATAAGAAAAACAAAAAGTCCTGTTTTGGTGTGTATGGTGCTAGAAAAAAAAGAGAGAGAATGGGAGAAAAAAAAGTAGCTTGGCTGGTAGCCAAGTATTGTCTGGCATACATCCAGCTGGGATGATGTAATAGTAGGTTAAGTAGTTCAGCAAGCTGCAGGAGTTAGAGAGAAACTTTGTATTTTTCTGTGTGGGGGGGTGACTTTGTAGCAGGTGAACTATAAAAATCACTGACTTCTTCTCCTTATTTTTCTTCAAAAGGGGGATGAAGCCTATAGCTGTTGGCCCATTAGAATGCTTTCTGTCTCACTTTTCCGTCCATGTCTCCCAGGGTGATGTCCCAGCTTCACTTTTGACTGTTCCTAAATATTCACAGTCTCAAACAGTAACCTGTTTAGTATGTTTAAGACCTGCGATCCTTGTCACCATAGCCCCACTGCATAACTGAAACCCATAACTGAAAGGAACAAGCAAAACAAGAGCATTGCAAAAACATTACTCATTACTGTCAATAATCCCATTCAAAAGGCCAACCAGTGTTCTATTCAATTAATCCATCAATCCTCAAAGCAATAAATCACACACCTCACAAATTATACACTTCTGTGTGAACCATGCATTCTCCGTAAACGCTAAATGACAAATCTGATTGCTGTGGCATGCAGACCTGGAGAAAATGAAAAGATGCAAGGTGGGCATTATGAGAGTGAAACAACTTCCACCTTCTGTTTTTGTCCTTAGTAATTTAATTATGGTGTTATGATGCCCAGATAATGCATCCGGCTGTCATGAAAGGTGGTTAGCATTGTTTAAAGCAGGGCCACTCCAAACCTGAATTGCACAGTGCAAATCAAATGAGTCACACATCTGAAATGGAACTGTTTATACAGCAATCAGAAATGCTGATTGCAGGGTGCAGTCACAAGAGGAAATTTTACAAGTTCAATGATGTAAGAGATAAAGCACTGAAGATATGAAACAGTTAAATTGTTTTTTGTTGTGTGAAATGTTTATCACTCTATCAGAAACAGCTTGTCACAACACAATATGTTCAATCAACACAGTGGCAACGGTTAAATGTGAGAGCAGATACAGGCAATATTGAACTACGCATGAGACAAGATTACTGAGATGGACGATGTTCTTACCTCTTCATTTAGTGCATACTGGCTTTTGGCATCTGGGGAAAAATTAATTAAGCTCAAACTGAATTAAACATTTTTCACCTAATGTTAGACGTCTGGCAATCTCTTCCCAAGAAACACAATGCACGGTGCTGATATTTGGTTGCTCCTGCTCATCCTGCTTCAAGGTTTTCAATGGCCCAACTCGCTAAAACTTGTGTGACCATGCAACTAGCATAGCTGCTAACCACCCATACTCTACCAACACCTGTCCCTATGAATAGTGGTGATTCAAAGACAGTTCTAGTCAGTATGTTACCAAACAGTCAATGTTACCAGGGAAACCTTTAAAAAGGCTGCATAAAAGATTGAATAATAAATAGAATTTAATGTCAACAGCTAGAGGTGCCAGGTAGCCCAATATGACTTCTTGGTCAGAGCCTCGTCAGTATTTAAAGCCATTGAAATTAATGGCGGTGGAGGGAAACATTATCCTTAAGTCCCATGGTCAAATTGAGCGCAGAGACCAAAGGGTCTGCCAATACATATGCAGCTAACCCAGTCTAATGTCCAAATTACATTATGGCACACTCAATCAGCCTGTGGGCTATTACTGGTCACAGGAGAGGACATAGGCACATTTGCGGAGAATGGTTTCATTTATGAAGCAGGTCGTAAAAAGTTGGTTTTGGGGGTGGTGTAGCAGGGTATTAAAAAATATCTGAACAGGGGGACATGTCATTGCTGTAGCAGCACTAACTTAGCCTTTTTAATCTGCATTGAAGTATGTTTACGTTTCAATTATGCTGAAGTAATGGGCTTCAGTAGATCAGAGTTGGATGTTAAAATTATGAGTCATGTACAATTTAGAAAAAAAAATACTGAACAGACTTTTGACAGCTTATGTGTGGACAGAAAGACAGAAAAATTCAAAAAGCTCCAGAAAGTGAAATGAGAGTCTATCGTACATCTTTGCTGATGTTTGAAATTTTCTTGGCTACAGTAAAAGAATTACTTTGGCGTGTTTTTCCTGGTGATGGAGAGGCTTTACAGCTTTCCTCCAGAGGACCCAACTGGTTGCTTTTACATGCAAATCTTGGAGTGACCTCCAACAACAACAGACACAGTCGAAATTGCCTCTGCTTGCACGTGTGCTTCACTCGGAAAAAAATATTGAAGGTCTCAAAAACTAAGTAACGTTCATAGCACCCAGGACATTTGAATGCAGTTTTCTGTATGGCTTAAACTTATAAAACCAAATGCCTTTGCGGTGGTTAGTAAGTTACACTAATTACGTACCCAGTACACAATGAAGTTGAATTGAGAGGCCTTTTAACAATCACGAAACAAAAGGTATTCACAGGTGGATATTCGTGGACAAAGCTGCGACATCCTCTTACATGAATCAGTTTGAAAGGCTCATTGACCTCAAAAGCCAAAGTTCTATTTCAAATAAGCATAGCATGAGCGGCAGCATTAGTGTCCTGCTTTTAAATTAAAGTCCTTCTTTTTCCTGTTACAGTGAAGAGAGGATTTGCAGCGTATTAAACCATTTTGCTTCACTGTCATTTAGCAATTACATGTCCGTTGAGGGGAAATAGGACGGAAATCCTCGCTGGGGAGATGAAAGGCCGGCTCTGCATCAGAGGGACTGAACTGAAACCCATGACTTTTTTCCTTACTGTTTTTTTCTCTCATCCCCTCCCCTTCTCACTTTTTCTCAAAAGTGTTTGCCAGGAGCGGATACCCCCATGAACCCTCCACCCCTCTCAGCTCTCTCTGTGGACTGTCAGCAAGTGGCCACCTTTGAGCATGGCACTGAGCTGCTGTGATCTAACAGCTATAAAATGCCAAATAAAACTTATGGACAGCAATTGCCAGAGAGCAGAAGCCTATACACCACAATGGATCATTGTTATGGAATGGGTGATGTCATGACTGTGCTGCTCTCTGAGCTGCTCTTCTTCATTTTCCCCATTTTTCTAAAGAAAAAAGAAATCTCTCCATTCTATCTCAATGTATCTTTGATGATGTCATGTCTGATGTTCATGAAAGCTCTCCCCAAGTGTGTAACTGTTCAAATACAAAAAAAAAAGTTCCACTAAATTGATGTGGTGAAGAAATGGGAAGAATTCTTGGAAATATTCTAATCACTTTTACAATGAGTTTTTTCTTTTTGTGAGCTATATGTTAAATCTTATGTTCAGACTACAATTTCTTTCACTCTTTTTTTAGGTTAGATTATGTGAACAACAACATCTAAAACAGTGTCTATAAAAGTGGCAAAAACAAACTAGCTGAGCTAAAAACCGACCTTGAACTTAAGTCCCCGTTTGGCAAACTTTCAAGCTTGGTGTACACGCATGCTTCCATTATGTGGTGAGCGATTTTAAAATGCAACACTGGCTTGAAAAATAATAATTGTAATGTTCCCCGCCGGCATCTTCACTGCAGCAAATCATTGCAGTCCTTACTGTCACTGCTCAGTTTGCAAGCTAAGTAATAATTTGATGTGTTGGCCTGATATGTCGATGTCTGCATAATAAGTCACTCGTAAACTCACCGGGCAGGTAGCAATTAAGGAGATCAGCCATAAATCTTTCCTCTGAAATTCAAGTTCGAGGCATCTTGTAACGAAGGTAAAAGGATTTTTTTGTTTTTTTTGTGTGTTTTTTTTAGTCCTTGCAGTATGCTATAAATTATGTTGGATGAATTCCATATTCCAAACGTTGCTGGGTGAAATGTAAAGGTGTTTATTATGCACTGCTCCTACCTGAACAAAGGGCCTTTTACTGGTGCTATCAAAAAAACACCCAAAAAATCCAGCTTGCACTTTATGCTCTTGTGTGCAACCAGTTTGTCAAGAACAAATGTGAATACTCTAGTCTGCTAGACATATGAATGTCAGTTTTACATTCACGCATGCTCACAGCGCAGCTTGGATTACCTTAAACTGTATTCTTCTGCAAGTCTGAAAGAAGGGTGTGGCGGGGCGTGGCTTGCGGTGCCGTGCGGTGGAGATGGCTTCACCTGCACGGCACCGCAAGCCACGCCCCGCCACAACGGAACATGTAGACATGGACACCTTCTCATAGATGGCGCGGTCGCTGTGCCAGCGGGTCACCGTCTCCAACATGCAGCAGAGGAAGCGTCCATAGCGGTGAGACTCATTCTCCGTACAACTGGCCACAGTATAAATGATAGCAGAGAACACCTGCCAAGGAGACAGTGGACAGTTTTTAACTAAAGCAGCATGGTCTGTACATTATAATGTGCATGGATAGTATTAGAAAATAAGGGGAAGTGCTCACACAAATTGTGGTAAGTGTTCAAGCTTTTATGCTCATCATCATTCAGCTGAACCTTCTTAGCATATCACTTCAAACTGACATGATTCACTTAAATAGTTGAAGACCACTCAGTGATAAAGTTTTTATTTTAATGGATGATTGCTACTCATTGTCTTCTGCAGAGCGGGATGAATTAGAGCCTAGTTTATTAATCACATTATGAATATTTATTATTTTTCTTTCTAAAGCACTTCGGCTTTAAGAAGCTCTAAAAATGGAGGTTAAATATTGTTGTCATGCACAACCTCTTACCCTGTCATAGCACAGTAGGGTGCAGAAGTTGGGAGTCTTCTGCTGATGGACAAGCTCAACAAATCGGGCACAGTACACCGCGTCGATGGAAGAGAAGATGCAGCGAGGGAACAGGCAGAGCTGCAGGAACTTTGTTATGGTCTCATTTTTTGTGGATTCTGTCAGTAAGCATTTAAATTTGTGTTGGTAAAACAATGGACATTATATCTTCTCTCATGAATGATACATTACATCAGCTCCCCATTATTACATTAACTTACTAGTTACTGGCTGTGTCTTAAGAACAAGAAACAAAGAAAACAAAAACTATTACATACATATGTAACCTGTCTGTCATTTACTTATGAAAACCTCACTGCAGCCATGCAGCTGTTGGATGTTTGCTTAGCGGGAACCTAGAAACGCTTGTAAATAATGCAGCAGAATTTATATTTATAGCCTTCTCTTTGGGTCAAAAGAAAACTGATGCACCATTTTCTTTTCTTATTTTGAAAGACTGTGCACAAGCTGAATAAGACACATCAATAGCACCAAACATTAAAACACTTACTGGCCAATAACCAGTTGTCTTTCTCCAGTTTGAGGCGGTGTAGAACTCTTTGGACATGCTCCAGCTGCTTCTTCTCCTCCTCCTGTAGTTTTTCCTGCAGTGCAGTGCAGCGTTCCTTCTCCTTCTTTTTCTTATTCAAGGGCTACATTGGAAATAAATCAATCAAAAAAACAGTAAAAAAAAATACACCCAATTACTGATCGCAATCATTTTACAAGCACTTCACTCTCACAGAGATTATTTTAGCATTCTTGCAGCAGATGTTACGCTGTGTTACAAATTACACCGATTAAAATCTTGTGAGCAACACAACAAAAACATCATTTCTGTATTCAATCTGAAATCTGCTGCGGAGCAACAACTCTCAACAAGCAACTCACTATCTCAGGGTTCTCCTCGATTTGCTTGATCTGCGCCTTGAGCTTATTGACCTCACGCTCATAGGCAGCATGTGGCACGGCCAAGTCGTACATAGTCAGGGACCAAAAGGTGGCGTAGAACTGAGGGCGAAGATCATCCCAGACCCTGGCTGGATGGAGCGATACCACAGCTTCATGCACCGGTGTCATCACCTGTTCGCAGGCCGCCACATACTTGTGTACCTTCTGCTGCTGCCGATTACCTTTTTCTGCCTTCTTCAACTCATCATACTTGGACTGCAAGTAGAGAGCGTGAAGTTAAAGGACCCTGAATTTTTTCAAGTTAAAAAAGGTATCCGCTTCTTAATTTAAGCAATTCAAGCAAAAAAAAGCAAAACAAAACTTGTGAAGAGACAGAGATAGCAAAAAATTCTTAAAACTTCAAACTTAAACAACAAAGTTACTTTTAAAAATATTTCCATTTTATTCATAAGACTCGAGTTCTCAGTTTTCAAACCCACTTTTTTTTAAATCTTTGTTTCAGTGAGGGAAATCAAGCCCATAAGGACTGAGACAATTCAAAGGCAGTATGTTGAGATAATAGAGAGTAATCTACTCACCAGTATCTGATGGGCATACATTGGCCTAGACAAGAAGAACGCAGCGTCATGTGGAGTGTGGAACTGGTTACAAAGGATGTCAATAGAGGGAACCCGCTTGATGTAGTCCTCCGTGCTGAGGTTGGAGGCCAGAAAACCACCAAACTGCACTAATGTGTCATGACACTGCAGAAAGTAAATTATTTTAGGAACAAATAAAACATAGTTTTTGTTGTTAGATGTGTAGTAGAGAATTTCATTACAATTTCAATTTAGTTGTCAAATGCAAGGACAGTCAGCTGTTTAATTTTACTGTGAGAAGGTGCGTACCTGGTCATACAGATGTCCAACAAGTTTAAGATGTTTCTCTCCACCCTCCAAGAAAACCACTCCGTTCCGTTGCTGGGCCATGAGTAAACACAACGGTAGTGCTAGTTCGTGATCCAGCAGCACCTCCTTCAGACGCTGAGAGGACTTTTTAGTGTTTCTGATCTGGCCGAAGTATCCACCCTGCAAAGAGAATCAGACTCATAATCCGTGTACCTGCGCTGAGGTTAAAACAATGGGTTCAGGAAATCTTACAGCTCTTGCTAAGGAGACTGCATTAAGAAAATGACAACTGTACATACCTCGGCTTTGAGTTGCTCGCCTCCTGTCATGGCTTCTAACTGTTCCGAGGTCATCTCATCTGTGATCTCAATGCCAGCCATTTTCTGCACCACTTCTTTCAAGATCAACAAGTCAAAACTGCAGTAAAAAGAGTGATGTTCCTCATATGTTCAAATAAGAAACATAAGAAGCAAAGTAGACAAAAACAACCACGTGCTCATCTCCTTAAAGACATTTTATGATTTTTTTTTTTATTTAATAGTGAGATTAATTAAATATTTTCTGGTTTCTGGGTACTGATATTACAAGTTGTACAGTAAGCATGTATCTTTTGTTATTTGAAATGATTATTAAAAAAATATTTTATCAGGCAAAGTGATATGAAAGAAAAAAATCCAACGGTCCTTGGACTCACAAGTTAGTAATTCTCTGCTGTCTCTACTAAACAGTTTGTAACCACTCACCTTTTCCCTGCTTTTAGTTGATTGGTGACATATTGAAGGAGGCCAGCCAGCTCAATCGGGTACTTTCTGAACACAGCTCCACACAGACTTGCCAGGCCTTGGTGTATCAGAAGAACAGGTGTATGTTAGATATTCATTAAAATATCAAACAATTTCTCTTCTTTTGCATGCAAATGAAACCGTGAAGCCACTCACTCTGAAGCCACGAGGAGATGGTAGTGTCATCGTGCTTCATCTTTTCCTTCTCAGGATTGGCCAGAGCCTCAATTATGCAATCTGAAGACAGAGTTAAAAGGAACAACACAGACGGACAACTCCCTCACGACTCAGAAACACACACTTGTTAATGAATTGAATAAAGAACAAAAAACATAAAAAGTGTAGGATACAGGCCAAGACATCATAGTTGAGGGATGTGAGGTATTTCAGGGAGTCTACCACTGGGCTGATGAGGTTGTCGTACCATTGGATTTGAGACAGGATCTGCCATAAAACAAGAAAGGGGGAGGATGAGAAATGATCAACTACAAAGGATATTACACATTACACCACACCTTATAGCATTTGTCACATATAAAAAACTGTGTCTGAATACACTAAAACAGATGAGATGCTCATTTGGGCAGTTTTATATTGTGAGGTGCACTGATTTATTAAAATTAGTCTCACAGATGCAGAGCAAGATGTCCTACTGATGTGTATGGGTATAAACAAATTTCATTCAAAACTTTTTGCTTTAGTTCCACATTCTCCATGCAAACACTTCCTGCCATTTAGTTTTTGCCAAGTGGCTATAAATTTGGTTAATGGATATAGAATTTGCAAGCAGGACGCTAGAGAGAAGCAATTCCTTGAATACAAGTAAACGGAAACCAAGCCTGCTGTAGGACAGAGAGAGAAATCTAACTGGCAGCTGTATGGAATAGGAAAAAGGTGCTACGTGTCTAGAGAACTGTTTCATTACGGCCATAAAAATGCAGGATTGGTTCCTCTTTGTAGTTTGTGGCCAACACAGTAAAATAAAACAATTGCAATAAGAGGAACTTACATAATCAAAGAGGATGGTGGGATTACTATGGCTCAGTTTCCCAATCTGCCTTCCAGATTGTTTCACGTTCTCTTTGGTCAACCGCCTAGAGAGGGTAGGGAAAAAAAAAACAACAAAAAAACAAAACAGGAAGGACAGGGGAGAGAAAAGATTTAATAACACAAGATGACACAAAGAGCACTGTGAGCAAAAACTGTCACTTCTGTAAGTTTCAAAGCAATTGGAAAATGTTCTTACAGTTGTCATCTTAAAATAAAAGAACTGTTACTGATTTTTTTCCCCTTTTTTTCCAGTACTTCAGTACTATTTTTTCAGCTTTTACTTGCCCAGCATCGAAAATAAGCCCCCCTTTTAAATCCTTCTGCTGTTTAACATGCCCATGTTTAACTGTTCTTAACACAAAGCTTCACTTGAAGTGGTTAACTAAAAACCAAACAAATCTCTGCATGTTTCCATTAAATGTCCTACTTGAATAATAATAATAATAATAATAATAATAATAATAAATAGCATTTTTTAAATTTCACACACACACACACACACACACACACACACACACACACACACACACACACACACTAAACTTGCTGCTGCTTGTTCAGTGTCATGCAATGATAACAGTGATTAACATTCAACCATTATCCCAAATTTGTTCCTGAAGTTAGTAATATACCACACATAACTGAAAGGTAATATGAAATTCACTGATTTTAGACAGAAGATCGATCAACACTTGAAGATTCAACAATATTAGATGTTGAAAAGATCCAAAAGCACAGAAAAACTTACTTCATGATGTATTTGGCCCTATCCACAGTCTGAGCTTTGACTTTAACCAATAACGGATGGCTGGAATATGTCTCATTCTTCCATTGCCCATATAACCGATACCTTAGGGAACACATAATGAGAAAGAAAAGGTAAACACTTAAAAACACTGGTCAGAATGGCAGTGCATGACATATTAAGAATCTTCAATTTCACAGCTATAAGAACTCAGACTCAGACCACGCTTTCAAGGAAGTTAAGGTCATCAAGCTTGCAGTTCAGAGCAGTTTGGGAATTTTCTTATGCATCTCATTTGCCCTTGTCAAGACAGCAATGTGAATTTGTCTAATTTGTTTCACATGCTTCACAAAATCAAACAAATAATTAACTCTGTCATATTTGAAAGATTTAATAATAATACTAATAAAAAATGTTTTAAATGCATCCACACATTAGCACTATGACAAACCCACTTTACAACACACTGGCAAATGAGCTACAGTACCTGCCCATTTGTAGTATACAGGAAATCATTTCTTTTGACACCGTCAAGACAGATCACTATGCAGAAACTTTCACTGCATTTCAAAGTGCAACTATCATAGGTAAATCTACAAGTTTGTATTATCAGCTGACAAACTGACATGTACAACCAAAAGTAAAACAAATCCTCTGGGAATGTGGAGCATCAGTGCCCATTAGCGCTGTGTAAAAATGTCCCATCAAAGGCTCTAAAAATAAAATTGTTGCACTGCTTAGGGAAATAGAAAAATAGATTGCACATAGAGCCACGGATTTCACTTTGCATAACCAAGCATGGTTTTAAGAACTGAGCGTGATTGCGTGTGTGGTAGTTGTTCTTTGGCAGCTGGTAAACACCATCCTCGAGCAACGCCTGAGGGTTTACGAACCAAAAATTACACAGCACCACATGCGGTGAGTGATACTATGTGCAGTGTAGTGTGTGAGTCCGTGCGTGTCCTTACCTATGCTGGTAGGGAAAGAGTTTGAAGAGACCCCACAGCTCCTCAGACATGCAAGCATTGCACTCCATCAGAGAGAGTGACGGGAGTAGCACCTGATCTGCAATACTCAGGAAACAGCTCAACAGGGTGTCCTACAATGAAGATATGATCAACATGAATAAGCTTCTCAAAGTCACATATACTACTAAACTGAAAATTAATCAATTCAAGACATCCATCTATCCATCAGTGGTCCTACAGGTTACAACTATGCGACTTTATGCTTACCATTTTGTCTTTCACCTCGGGTCTGTTATCACTTTGGTGCTGAGAAACAACAACAACAACACAACACAAAACAAAAAAACACCACAGAATAGCAGTCAAAATTAGATGAAGGCTGCACTGCAGATGTAGAAAATAAATAGAGGGTAGTTTGTGGTGTACCTCTTTCATGAATGCCTTGCCAAGACGCACAATCTTGGCAAAGAGGATAGGGTCATGGGAGAGGTGAGGGCCCAGGTAGCAGAGCATGCTGAATGTGTCCCTCCTTAGGTCCTCAAAGCTCTCTGCAGGCTGAGGGGCTCGCTTGCTCCTTAGTGGGTGCATTACACATCCTCTTGCCCCTTTAGGGACACCAGCCCTAAAAAAATACAGAGCAGCATATCAACGTCTGTGTTTATTTTTATAATTTTTTTTCCAAATCAGTTCTACATGTCCAGTGTCCTAGCGGGCTTGTATGCATAAAACCGAGAAAAATTCAAACCAGCTGTAAAATAAGATGTACTTGTGCATTCTTTTGGCACCGACTACACATGGTGTGCAGTAAATGAAACATGAAATAAGCACCTTCTGTAAAGAGGCTCCACAGTCAGGTGCACAAGCTGGCAGAGTGCCAGAGCAATGGCCTTGTGAGAAGTGGCATAAAAGGAAGGCATCTGGTCCATAATACTCTGGGCATGGTGCCAGTCTCCGATCCTGAGCAGCGCTTCCAACAGACCAAGCTTCTGGTTATCAGGTGGCTGTAGGCACACACACACACACACAAAAAATAATAATAAGAGCAACTAAGTGTCTGTCTATTGTTAAATATGCCAATGTTCAGTAACATTCACTAATGTAATTAAAGCAAGAACTAGACGCAAGAACTAACCACAGCTGCTGTCACAAAACAAACAGACAAAGAGGCAGCACTAACATGTTAGCGCATTCAGTTGCACACCATACTTCTTGCCTCTTTTTTGCTGGCATCAATTGTTCTCTAGCCTACGCCGTCACACACTGAATAAATCCTTTTGTTTGGAGAATTTCAGAATTTTATATTTTAGAAATAAAAAAAATAAGAACATTAGTTTGGAAACTGATATTTTGACATCTTTTATTTTATTCATAGCTTATCAAACCTTGTTAGTACAGTCAAGTTCCAAATGTTTTTTCTACTACTTTCATGATAAAAAAAGCCATTTATACAATAAAATCTGATTTTTTTTTGTTCTCTTAGCAAGGTTACTCTATTTCAATCCAGTGAACTAAAACGAAGCTTGAAACTGAGTATGATAAAACGCTTTGACTGAAAAAAAGAACAACTAGACTTAAAACTAAAATAATAATGTGAACTTAAAGAGCTACTAAAATAAAATAAAAGCATTTTTGCAATGTTCTGAACTTCTGTGTTCTGTAAGACACTGTCTGTATCATAATAACAAAAACACTCAAATGATTAAAAACTAAACTTAAAAAGAAACATTTTAAACAATAAAAACAAAACTAAAAAAACTAAACTAAAATCTCAAGTCACTCTGGAAAGTAAAGTAAAAATACACAACTATAGTAATTCTGCTCCAAGTAGACAGTCCTGCTACAGTTCCTTTTTATCTTCCATCACTTGAAAACATCTGGCTCACCACCCATCCTGAACAGACCTGCATGCAACCATAATGAGAAAAAAAACCTTCATCACCTTGTCATTTTTCTCCTCTTCCTTCTCTTTGTCCTTTTCTTTGTCCTCACTTTTCTCAGAGGGCAACACAACCATGACCAACTTGCGAGCTATCTGCTTTGCTTCCGAGATGTCTCGTTTGTGCTCCTCTATGATGGCGGCATCTAGTGGCATAAGCTAGAAAAGCACAAAAGCAAAAAAAGTCAGTCTAGAAGCGATGCTTTTTCCACAAGAGTCACAATTAACTTATGTGAACTAACAGATTATTTTGGCATATATGATCCATAAGCCTAGATTTAGCTGATGTTATAATTAATGTAGTAATTAGCTGGATTTGCAGGTCTCTTCCTTACATGTACGTAGAGATCTTCCAGCTCTATCAGGTTATAGTGAAGGAGAGCAGCAGCAATATGGTAAAGTGACTTCGGCGTTTCCTCATTGGGCTCCTGAAAAAGAACATTACAAATAAATCAACAAAGAAAATAGAAGTGATAGATATGATTCAGACATTACAATTATAGGAAACATTTTAAACCACAGGTAATAACTTTTAGGTCATTTACTATACTGCTGGACACAGTCTGGCTTCTTTTATTTTTATGATGTTCTCACCTGGTAGAATTTGAACTTAAAGCCCAGGATGTGGCAAAGGGTGAGAGGCTCACACATGTAGGACTTGATGAGGGATAGAAAGAACTCATCTTGGTCAGATCGACTCTCATATACCTCCAGAATTATGTCCAATACTCGGTTGGGATCTAGGTTGAAACATCCTGCAGGCAAAATAATCAGGGAAACTAAGCAGCCAAAAAGGAGAAATTAAGAAAACAAAACCACAAATTGTACTGCTATAATGCAAGGATAACACAGAACAGCAGAGCCACTGGACCTCCTTGTAGGGGACAGGGTTGCAGGTTTTTATTTTTAGATCACCCCTCTGTATCTGAACTGCCCTGTAATAGTATTCCTTTGATCTCAGGCTGATGAAATCCAATATTGTCAATTTACCATACACTAAAGTAACCACACATTCAAGTACCGGTTTAAATTCATCACTGTCCAGATGCATAATATGTAATAGAGACATTGAAGAACATTAATAAAAAGGACTGTGTTTATAAAGTCTGGTTAACAAAACTGATGCCTTCAACAAAGAGCCATGACACTGAATGATGGCCAGAAAGTGTGATTTTGCAAACCATTCTACGGTGAAGCAGACCTTTGATCATTTGGATTTAAAATGTAATTACTTTATCATTTAATCCTATTAGACAATAGGAAAACATAATGTCTCCGGCCATGGCTATCAGTGACAGAGAGATAAAAATACCCTTAACAAGTGTATAAACGATAACAGCAGCACCATGTGTGAAGCAGTGACAATGAAGAAGCGGTTTGTTACCTATGAGGGATTTGATGCTCTCCAGAACAATATGGCTGGTAATATTCCCTGATAGGTCTTGTCCTAGCTCAGTGATTAGTTTGGCGTAGCCCTCATTCTCCTCTCTTAGCAGGTTAAACTTTTGCTGCTTGTAACTGGGGAAAAAAAATAAATACACAAATCTTGAAAGGACCTTTGAAGCACCTATTTGCATGTGCCTACATCTTTATCACATCTCTGTACTTACAATAGTTTGGTCTTAATTTTAACAATCTTCTGATTGAACTGATGGGCTTGTTTTATAAGTCCAAGGGACTCTAGAGTTTCTGGATCCAGCCTCTCTTTCAGAATGGCTTCAGGGACAAAAAACTGGGGGGAAAGAAAAAACAAAAACAAACAAACAAAAAAACCAAGTAATTAGTTCATTTTAGTACTTTATTGGAGACACGACAGTCAGTAATGCCTCTATAAATTTAAACAGAATGTGGCATACAATTTGTTCTATCAGCTGATAAGAAAGTAATACTTACCAAACATGCTCCGACCAGCTGTGTGTAATGATCACGTTTGTTTTTTTCTTCCAGTGCACTAGTCTCTAAATCTGTGAAAGTAAACAAACATAAAAAAACAAACACAATAAAAAAAACCATATCAAATCGGCTAACGTCATCATAGTATTAAAAACAACAACAACAACAACAAAAACTCAAAACCACAAAAGTTACCTAGTATACTGAACACATCTGCTAAAACTGATGGCATGTCTTCTCGGAGTTCCTGAAAACAAACCAAACCAAAAGATTAAGTAAAAATGTTTTAGGCTTGGCAAAAACTATTGTTACAAGGTACAAAGAAGCTCAAATAACACAACTCCTGTGAGTGGGTAGATTTTGTTTCTTTAGTATCTGCAAATTATCATCATATCTTTAAACAGACGTATAATTACGTAGAAATACTGAACCTATTATGTGCCAAAATAAAACGATGGTGTTTATACACCTGACAAACAGAACTTTATACACAAAACGGAAATTTGAGATGTACTGCTATTGGGTAAATAATGTTAAAGCATGAGGTGGTAAAAAGAAAAACACAAACAAACAAACAACAACAACAACAACAAAACTTGAGGTAAAAACAACAAGCTAAAAACACATGTACCATCATGTCCCCAAGGACGCAGGTGACAAGATCCAACTTGAGGTTCCCCTGTACAACTTGCCAGCAGAGCTCATATAAGGCAGTTTGTATGTCTATAGGGGTAAACAGACAAAAGCACAAGCCAAGTTTTATCCAATACTAAAATAAAACAACTGAGAAATAATTCATAATATAAACTGAAACTGAAACGTATCTAACATATCAAAGATTAGTGTAAGTGATTCAGTGTGGCATTGTTGAATAATGGCCGGAAAAGTATTTTTCCAGAACACAGTGTGACAGTAAAATTTAACCTTTTGGATATATTGATTACAGTGGTATCTGAAATTTTGTGACACAAGTCAGCACACACCAAATAGAAACCTCTACATGGGCTGCTTAGTTCTACACAAACCATTGTTAAACATGAATAGAACCGTGATTTAAAAATTAAACAACACTTCTGAACTTCATTGATTTTATTTTTTTACTCTACCTTTGGTAAATAAATTTAAACCTTTTGCATTCTTTTTGCAGACTATGAGAATTCCCAAAGTGGATGTGTGTGCGTGAAGGGCAAACTAAAATACAGTGAGAGGCGCATACAAGAACAAAGGAATGAGGGTCACACTCAACTCACCTTTAATTTCACTTCCATGATTTGCTTTCTCTGTAAGGTCTTTGCAGAGTTGTACACTATGAAGTAAAGAGAGAATTCTTTTTAAATTAAACTAGGGTACATAAACATGATGACGAAAAGCCTTATAAAGCTCAATGAATGAACCAGGATGCATGAAAACCTATTTAAATACGTTTGTTCAGTGCCAACAATTTCTACATAACATTATTCTTGTAATATATATCTCTTGTAATATCACTTCCTCCAAGTTATATTTTTAAAATCACATAACACTACCCTTTTATTTACGCCTTAATCCAGTCTTAACATTACACCGGATAAAGCCTTAGGTTTATCCTAATTATCAATGTAGTAACTCAAGAACTATTATATTACCTACATTGTCACTACATGGGAATTTATGCTGAAACTGCTGTATCTATATAACAATAGCACTGGCTCTTATGTTTGCTGGATTGATTACTGACTGAATCTTTGGGTGGGACAACTCTTACCTTTTCTGTTGCCAAACGCTCACACAGATTTATAGTTCATATTTACTGAGTGCCATGTTTCTCCCTCTTAAATTGACTGTGACTAGTCCAATAGCTTAACTGGTGGATTGAAAGCATTAATGGTTCACCCAGTTGACAGCTTGACTGGTCTTAAAATATCAGAAGTAGTGATGACAAAGGCAGACTAATCGAGCACGTTCTGCCATCCACATCCCATTCATTGAAAGGTACAATTACACACACTGGAGCACACTAGCTCCTTTCCTCTGTAGAGATTCAGCGCACTCCATCAGCTTAATTGTGAGAGATAACAGCTTGTCAGGTGCTAAACACACTGTGAACAAGAAGTGCAAATGCTACAAAAAGTCACGAGTTACAGCAAGCGGACACCTTGGATTGCCAGAGCCTGTAAGGTCAAATGTGGCAAAGCTGCTATTTGTATAATGAGGCTGACACAACATTTTCACCACTTTAAGCTAAACCCTGGCCTCTGGGACTGGTTGATTCCAACTCACCTGGCATGACCAAATGATATTAAAAAAAAAAAATTGTAGATCCAGAGGTCCACAATGTTTTATATGAATGAATTACATGGCCTAAAAATATTGGTTAAGTAATAACAATGTGATACTTTTATTATCAACATAAAAACCACCTTTTCATTTGCTGCCTGCCTCAGAGATGTCATTACAGAGGATGGCATCTCACTGTGCTGCCAAATCACACTTCCACTGTAATGTAGTCTGCTTTGGTATAACGGGTAATTTGCCTTGATGGAAATACTTTAATGGTTACCCCTTAGTTGCAACTGTTTGGCACAATTTCCCGTTAAAGTACTATCAGTTATTGACACAAGATAGTGGAAAGAGAGTTTGAGTTGGTGCATCCCACTGCAGGCCTTTCTTAAATATGCAAGGCCTACAGCACATAATCGTAGCTAGTACTGTGGATGAGCCTATTGTGTCGCGGCTCATACGCGATGGCAGCGCTCCACATTAATGCGTGAAATTCTTATTCACGCAACGTTTTTCTTTTTTGTTCTAAAGAAACTGATTTTAAGATAGCAGTCGCCGTACATCAAGGTGTTGGGAGAGGCTTTTACAGTACTGCGTAAATTACTGAGTTTGACATGCAATGTTAGTGATAAAGTTGACTCTCGTAGTCGAGATTCCTTTATATAGCACCAAGCGCACAGATGTGCATCGACGAATAACCTTGGCTATATCCACTGTCTCTTTGCAAACCTTACTTAATGGTAGCGGCTATCTTACGCCAATATCTAGGTGGAATGAACGCCAGCTAAGAAAGTATAACGTTAGCTATAGCTAGGTTAACATTATGATTAAAATCTTCATGTCCTGCAAAATATATCGTCAAATGGTACGTTTTGTTACACTGAATCAATAAGCGTCATCGTTATTCTTCCAGGCTTCCCCGCCTAAACATTAAAGCCTACGAAGAGGAATTCAACACAATTACTTCTAGCTAACGTTACGGCTAATCTGCTAAAGCGTTTTGTCAATGTCCGTTGTTTTCCCTCCACACGATTATTTAGTGTTAAGGTTTATAACAGGCTGCCTAAAGGGGGTTTCTCGCCAGCTGCTTCTTGGTTGTCTGCTGGAAGTTGACGGCTGCTAATTCCTTGAACTTTGGAAGTACATTTACTCCAGTTTACTGGCTAGTGCAATATCGAAGCAACAGAAGAGTACGCTATGTGTATGCTACCCCGCTTAGCTTTAAGAGCCATAGTGTTTACACATTAACGGCGAGTCAAATGGGAGCGTAAGCTACCTGACTGCTAGCAGACACCATTAGCTTGCACGGTGACGTTCAAAGCCATTGACGTCTTCTTTTCACAAGTCTATCAAATTAGCTGTATTCAATACTCAGCAACTAAATTATGCGTATTGGGTTTTTTTTTTTTTTTAAATAAGTGACACTTGTAAGCCACTTTATCTTTTAGCTGCCTAGCTAAAGCTAACACCAAAAGACC
>VVHJ01015764.1:3504-26608 GCA_015107715.1 Tylochromis polylepis | reverse complement strand
CATTCTTGATAGTTTATATTAGCAAACAACGGGTAAACAAATGCAAAAATTCAACACTGCGTTGAAATACAGATGCACTCACAACTCATGTTTTCCTGATTTTTCCCAGTTTTTGATCCATTCACCAGGAAGGGTAAGTGTCGCCATCTTCCATGCACACAGCCCGGATGTCTAGTTTATCATCATCATGGCACACACAGGGTCAAATGTGGTGGTTAGCCGCCGCTGCTAGATCACTGTTGCATTGTGGGACATCGACAGCTGTGCGTCCGAGGTTTTCACACGGTGTGGCGGTGATGGTCGTGTAGTTTAGGAATAAGTTTGATCCTCCACGTTGTACTATTTAACTTTTTTAGTTAAATAACATCCTGTGGCACTTGAACAACCCAATTTAAATCTACCAGTAAAATTTTCTCTAAGCGCTACCTAAACATAGCAAATTGCAGGACAGCTATGATTTCCATAATCCTCCGGCGCACTCATGTTTCATCAGTAAAGGCCAGTTATAGTTATGGTACAGGTGTTGTAATACCATATCAAATCATATTTATTGGTGTGTTATTAAATCATCACACAGTTGTAGAGGGTTTATTCTGTTCATGTTACATCTCCAGACATAAATACAAACAGTAAAGGATGCAATGGGCACTTTGTAAATAGAATATAAACACAAATTTAATATACGCAAATATTTAAATATGTATAAACGTACAGATGTTTGCACATTTTCAGCAGTTTGATTCAAAACAGAAAAGCTCCAAAATGACATGAGTCATGTAAATTTACAGGCAAGTCTAAGATGTGTTTTTCTCATTTGCCTATCTTGAATAGTTATTATGTATGTGGTAATGTTTAAGACCAGATGATTTGATTCTCCAGATTATAGTGACACTCTGAGGAAATAAGGTATTCATTTTCAGCTACAATATGATTACACCTTCTTCCATAAAGTCTGATTCTGCCAGCCAGGCCAATACACAAAGGAAATACCGAAACAATCCACGGTAAAACAAAGAAAACAATGCACTGTGTGTGCACTTACAAATTAGTAGATTAATGTCAAAGACTTACATTCTTTTCCTTTGACAATTCCCCAAAATTTCACACAAACAGTAAATATAAAATGAGCACCGATTCACAATATATTACACATTTGTAATTGTATAATATACAATTCTGATACTATGATTGTTGGCTAAAGAATTTAGAAGCTTTGTAATTTAGAATATTTCTATAACTCTTATACACGCAGCAGTGGCAAACCAACCAAACTGGCAGTTTGAAAAACTATTTCTGCACACCTGCAAATAGGAAAAACAAAACCAAACAAACACACATCTTTCTCAACCATTTTAAAAATCCTTTCTTTTAAAGATTGCAATCATGGCATGTCTCTAATATTAGATATTACTAGATACTATACAGTGGAAAAAAATAGTTAATATATACGAGAGATTACATATTTGAGGTCGAGTCAGAATTTTACAACATTGTGATTTCTTCCAACATTAAAAAATAATTTTAGATGCAGCTTCAATTTGTCAAATTACTACATCTGAGCAATGAGGTACTTTTGTACCCATTCACTACAGAGAGACGAAAAGAAAATACAGCCGGCCACATCTATAGTAACATAATAATTTCCTTTAAAAAGGATCATTTCAATCTCTATGTGAAATAACATGATTAATAGAAACCATTAATTTACATTTGATTGTCATTACAAAATATCTATAAATCAAAGTTATCTATAAGGTATAAAAGCAGAACACATGTCTCTAAAAAATACCATCACAAAGAAATCTGAGAATGCTGTATATATAACTTGTGGCAAGGCCTTTAAACAGTATGACACGCCAGTTCACATTATACTTTACTGTTTACATGTTTCGATATATGGCTACATGCCATGCCAGAATCTACAGTTTTAAAGTTCAGAAGGTGAACAACAATGCCACTGACACCCTTCCAATATAACGCAGTAGCCATTTAATAACTGCTGCCATTATGAAACATTATATGTTCAGTGTATGTTCAGATTGCATCAGAGAGGGGGTTCATTTAAACCTAAGATAGTTTCTCGATGTAAAGCATAAAAATGACCATCCAGCTCAATTACCACCTCTGTGACAAAGTGCAGGGTCATTATAGTGTTCAACAATTACTGAACACTACAAGCATCAAAACAGTAGTGTTATTCTGTAAGCCTATTATATTTTCTGGTGTTCATGAAATTGTGTTCACCCTCCCTGTATATTGGCCGCTATGTATTTACAGACATTTTTTGTCTACTTAAAGAGTTTAAAGGTATACACCATTCACTTGAATTTTGGCCTGTTATTGTCCCATCACCATGCAAACTGCCACACAATATCTGTACCGGTACCGCTTCACACATTATAACAAATGTAGCTAAGTGATAGCTGGCATCAAGTTGTTTTTAGGGCAACTGAACAAAAACCGAAACATCTCTGCCACGGTGTGACAAAACTCCGGTGTGTGAAAATAGCAGAATAAAATTCAAATCCAAGCTCAAGCATTCCTTCTAAGTTTTAACAAAGTGTTAAAGAGGCAAACATTGGTGTCTCACAAGCCTACTGTAGTAGTCCAATCCACTCTCATTTATAAAGAGTCATTTCACCGTCCAAGGATTTTGATGACACGCTGTCTTTTTCAAATTAAAACATTGAAACATTGAGAACCTAAAGGCGAAAGAAAAATGCAATGTTAGAAATTCAAAATCAAATAAAAACAAACATATGTCTAGTGTACAGTATGCAAGTGTATAAACAAATGAATGTGTGACTGTTTTTACACCTAACAGGGTGCCATGAAGGGTTTTCCTGCATGGAGGAACCTCAAAGTGGTTTTAGCCAGAACATCATAAGCATCATACACACTTTAATCAAATGGTCATAAATAACAAGAGAATGGACTTCTACTAAATAAGGCTAGGCATGCGTGAACTGTACGTTGATCTATCATGCTTACTGGGGCATTCACTCAAAGAGTTAAGAAAAATTGTTTCAAGAGCATGAACTTATCTCAAGGACTGTAACCAGTGTCACCCAAAACACAGATGAGAAAGTTATCAAAAAAAAGTGGAATACTCCTACCGAATCATCCATGATGGAAGATGGATCAAAGTAGTCCGGCTTCAGTTCCGTTCTTTCTCTGCGATTCTTTGATGCCGGCTGAAAGGTAACAGCTCAGTTAGAAGACTACACCACAAGATGAAATAAAAATATAAAGTTAAAAAATTATTAATTTTAACATCAACATTTTTAAAAATTATTTATTTATTTTTTAGAAGGACTGGCATGACAGATTAACTCAGAAATTTGGTTCAGTTCATCTGGATGCTGCATTTTCAGTGGGAGAAACGTTTCATCACTCATCTCCCGCTGAAAATGCCACGTCTAAATTAACTGAATCAACTTCCTGGGATTTTCTTACTGGAATTATTAAACATGCATCAAGACAAATTCAGATTATTGGGTTTTTGTTGTTGTTGTTGTTGTTTTAAATTACCAAATCGATGTCCATTGTATCAAAATCCATGCCCTCATTGATATCGTCCAAGCGGTCTTCAGATGACATCATCACATCCTCCACTATTGGCTCCTCATCATCCTCCATGAGCCCAGAGCCTCGACGACTGTGGCGAGTAACAAAAAAATAACACGTCAGTAGACTGTGCTTTTTGTCAGACTCTTTATTGGCTCAAAGTTCTGCCAAAAATTGTTAAGTGTTGAACTTCTTACATTGCTTGCTGCATGTGGTTCCTCATCTTGGCATAGTGCATGCTAACCCGCTCTTGCTGCTGACGGGCTTCAGCTTGTTGCCTTTGTGTCAGCATCCAAGTAACCTGGGTACTGTGGAACAGGGTTCATTACTTCATAATACCCACAGTTTAATAAAAGTGGCTTTACATACTGTACTGCACCTACAACCTCTGCAGACATGTATTGCAATAATGTAATACATATATATATTTTTACTTGTAATCAATGGTAGTCTGGTGTTGAGGGTGTGGCTGCTGCTGGGGAGGCACAGGCTGATGAGGATGCTGCTCTGCTGGCATGGTGAACGTGGCTGTGAAGCTGTCCTCTGGCCTCATTTTCTTTGGATCCCTCAGTACAGTGGAAGTTAGATGGGGTGAATGCATCATCACTGGCGTTTGCACATTCTGCTCACGGTTCATCCAAACCGCATCGCTGCTGCTACAGCTGTTCTCTTCTGCCAGAGAAAATCCTTTATTACACTCCTGAATTTTACTGAACAGACGCAGCGGCCATAATAATGAGTGAGTTGGTTGATTTATTATTAAAGTGGCAGGCTGTGATGAGAATTAACATGAAACATTTTGCAAGAGGATCCTAGGAGAAATACATGTCCCCTAAAGAGATGCATTTCTGTGTTTATGAGTGACAGTTTGAAGGTGAAATACTGCACCACATTCAAATTCACGACGGCGTATTCGCTCACAGAAAGACCTTATTTCAATCTCAGGGAGACTTTTAAAAAAATACAGCAAACAAGCTGCCGTGTCAGTCTTGGAATCCAAAGAAAATTTGGTCACCTTAAATACAACTCAACTAACCAGCAGCTGTTTTGATGTAGGTGAACTCATGCTGCGGATCAGTTGCTGTGGTAGATAAAATAAATGGTCTACCAAAGTACACCAGAAATGCTCACCTTCAGGTAATTTTCTTTTGCTGGCAGTGGCTGGCTTGGATTTCTTACTCCTGACGGTGGACCCTCGACTGCTGATCCCACTAATTACAGACATAGTGTCATCGTCCGCTCCAGCCTGCAGGGAATTTCTGTATGAGATGAGAGGCAGCCAGCAGTCTTCTCTCTGCAGGGCCATCTGAAATGTCATGAATCGCTCCAAGTACATGTGACTGCAGAAAGTGAAATGACAGTAAACATTAGAGTCTTTTTAGAGGTCCTCATCATTTTCATGCTCACATTACTCATCGTGCCACAAACTTACACTGTCCTCTTGTCCTGTCGAATTAGTTTGCTAGAGAACTCGCTCAGGATGTCCAAAAATGCTAAATTAAGCGGTGGACTTCCTTCTCCTTGGGGACTAGGCTCTTTAAAGGCAAACTCAATCCCATCTCTAAAATAAACACACAAGACATGACATATGAAAGTTCTTGTTCATTAGAGCAAATGATGTTTGGGTTAGGGAAATGACTTACTTATGTAACATGGCAATAGCCTCTCTGGTCTTCAGCTGATCTAAACCAAATGTCAATGAGAAGCGTCGGGCGAGCTCTTTTATGCCGCAGAAGGCTGATGACGAGCGGTCGAAATTGAAGCCAAGTTCAGACAACATCTCATTGAACAACTGCAAAAGAGGTTTCACATAACGTTTGTCTGATTTCAGTAATTAAAAGCATCTGAAGACCCTGAGAAGAATTTTTCCAGGCCAAAATGCAAGTAAAGGATTTTGGGGCTGACTCCCTTATCGCTTCTTTTTGGCAAGGTATCACTACTTGAGGAGGCCTGAAAAAGCCTTTAGTCAGGCCTTCAGCAGTATGATGATCTAACTGATGATGATGATGCTGGGTCTTTTGGCTCTACAAGAGGTCTCAAGGACAGCCTGGCTGCATACTGACAGTACAGAGACAAAAGGTGCTTCCTTATCTATGTGTTAGACCATTCATCTGTGTCTCCTGAACAGCGGCAAACCTGGTCTCATCATAATATCAACAACAAGTATGTTTTACACATTAGTGACCATCCATCTGTTTCACATGTCATACCTTTTGCAGGCTCAATATGAGCGTCTTTGCACACTGGATTTTGTCGATTTGTCTCGTCTTACTCATTGTTTCCTTGATAATATCTCCATAATCGTTGTAATACTGAGGAGAAACAGGAGAAATATTTTTGAACTAAAACAACAGGGCTGGATGATTTCGTTATAATCTGCACAGGATTTAGACCTACCCTCATGTACTGTTTAAATATATCAGCTCCGGTGTTTATTTCCACAACATTGTAAATGATTAACTTGCAATAGGCAGCAAGAAGGTTTCTCCTCTTATGTAGAGCTTCAATTTTACTGGCTTCATCATCTTGCTGTCCATCTAAAAAAATGAAATGTTTATAATGGGTCATCTTCCTTTTTTAAACAGAGTGTGGTAGGTTAATATAAGTCTGGGTAATGTTTTCTGACCTGTGCTGTTGTCGTCATCCTGATCAATGAAAACATGATCCAGGATGAAGTTGAGCAGCTCTGCCTGCAAAGAAGAGTCTGGCATATAGACCAGAGACTCCAACTGTTCCCGGCCTGAAGACATAATTTGGTGACTGAAGATCAGTAGCAGATCACACAGTATAGTGAAGGCCTGGAATAAACACAACACTTGAGCATATATGGAAATGCTGACCACTGAAATTTTCAGTTGCAGTGAAAAAAGAAATTTGGGCAGGAAATTAAAAAATTTTTAAAAAAAAATCTGACTCATCAAAATCCTCACCTGCTCTTTGACTGGGGTGTTGATGGTGTTTATGTAGCGCTGACACATTAAACAGAAAGCTCTCATTTGCTTTCTCAAGGTCACCATGTCACCCTGAAAGGAGTAACAGGTTCAGTTAGTAAAACCCTTTCAAAGTAATATTTTACCTGTATTAGCCAGGCATTAAGAAATGTATAAATCTATTTATAAAGCTTGACAGAAAACTGCATTTAGACTGGGAGGTATTTATGTAAGCAAAACAAAGTAAAAACATGTAACTCCTACTTTAGATCTGCATATACATGGAGTCCTAATGTAACTACAGAGATAATATGCTGTGACTCAGGAAGAAGGATACTTTCAAACTCTGGGAAATGTAGGCACAGAAATGTTATTACATGTATTTTGCCAAATATCTCCAAAATGTGAACAGTACCTTTACTGAAGTGCCATCTGAAACCTTCGCTAGATGCCACAGGATGATGTAATGTGTGCACTGCATTGCATGAACCACAATCTGAGAGGAACAAAAATCAAGCAGATTAGATAAAGTGCACGTTCAGTATTTTAACATGAACTTAACAGATCACTCAGAGGGTAATTCTAGTTTACTTGAACTGTACTAACTTGGTTACTGCAATCTAACACATGTGACAGACTAATGGCTTACTTCTAACTTTATTTTGAAAGCTTGAGAGTTCAATGTTCAGTTATTATTAAGACATATCAAGGCTAATTTGTGCTAGCTATTCTTTTTAAATACACAAAATAATTATTCATATATCATCTATTTTTTCTGTTGTTATTTTCTGTCATGCATTCACCTGCCACTTTGTTAGTTACACTTGTTCAACTGCTCCTTAACACAAATATCTAATCAGCCAGTCACATAGCATCAACTCGTTATACGGCATGTAGACATGGTCACGACAATCAGGTGAAGTTCAAAAGGAGCATAAGAATGAGGAAGAGAGGTAATTGAAGTGACTTTGAATGTGGCACAGTCATTAGTGCTAGACTCAGACTCTGGGTTTATAGAAAATGGTTTGAAAGAGAGAAAATATCCACCGAGCGGCAGTTCTCTGGGCAACAAAATGCCTTGTTAGGTCAGGATGGCCAGACTGTCTGGAGCTGATAAGAAAGCAACAGTAACTCAACCACACATCGAGCCTTGAAGTAAATGGACTACAGCAAGCAGAAGACCACACCACCCCTGTAAGTTATAAGCAGGAAACTGAGGTTACAGTTCACAGAGACTGACCAAGACTAGAAAAATGTTGGCTGTTCGGATGAGTTTCTGATTCTGCTACATCACTGGGAAAGTAGGGTCAGAATTTGATGTCAACAACATGAAAGCATGGATCCATTCTGCCTTGTATCATACTGATGGCAGTGATGTAATAGTGTGGGGATATTTTCTTGCCACAATTTGGGCCCCTTACTAACTGAGCATCATTTAAAGCCCACATGAGTATTGTTGCTACCTATGTCCATCCCTTTATGACTGCAGTGTACAATCTTCTGACGACAGGTTGAAGCACTACATGACAAAGCTCAAACTGGGTTCTTGAACATGACAATGAGTTCACTGTACTCAAATGACCTCCAGTCACCAGATCTGAATCCAGTAGAGCACCTCTGGGATGTGGTAGGATGGGAGAGCCACATCATAGATGTGCAGCCTATAAGTCTGCAGCATCTCTGTGACGCTATTAGGGCTGTGCGATATGACCTAAATCTCATATCCCGATATAAGCCATTTCTCATCCCGATAACTATATATATATATATATATATATATATATATATCACAAAATAGTGGATTTTATGCAAATTCTATGAATCTCAGGCAACTCGACCTGTGTGAAGTGTTTTCAGCTGGGCATCGTGTACCTGGAGTTGAGTGTTTTGACCGATGCATGAAACTATATATTTTTAGATGCAAGTTGTAATGGCTGCCATTTTCTTTGGGAGTATTTATTACATGGCGTGCTGCGGGGAAAAGCCTGTTCTTACATTTGAGTCTAAGGTTTATTTTGAGCACCTGACGGCTCTTTTTTGCTTCTCATCCGTAAACTCTCTCCAGACTCTTTCACGTGATTCTTGCACGGGTGGTAGAAGAGAAAAAAAATATTGCTGTAAACAGCGTATTTTGCGACACCACGAAACAAACGATAGTGTATAATATGAAACGATAGATATTTGGTCATATCGCACAGTCCTAGACGCTATCATGGCAATCTCTGAGGAATGCTTACAGCACTTTGTTGAATCTATGACGCAAACTGAAAGCACAAAAGGGGTCCAACTGGGTACTAGCACGATATATTTAACAAAGTGGCTGGTGAGTGTATATGATCAATGATTCTTTCCACATTATCCATCATACCACCTATAACTCAATTAACATCACAGTAACATAAGAGAATGTAAACACCCTGATTAACTTCAACTGTAGCATTTTGGGGATGACACTGACTATTTTAGCTGTAATACCTGTTCAGGCATATCACCATTCTGTAGACCTGTGTTGAGTAGCCTGTAGTTGCTGGTGAAGAGAT
Source organism: Tylochromis polylepis (assembly GCA_015107715.1). Lineage (NCBI taxonomy): Eukaryota > Metazoa > Chordata > Actinopteri > Cichliformes > Cichlidae > Tylochromis > Tylochromis polylepis. Next base: position 17,571 of record VVHJ01015764.1, on the reverse strand, counting down.
CCCACTTAGTGAGGTCATGTGCACTGAAAGCAGAAATGTACATTAAATCTATAACATTTAATATGCGTGCATGGTGTCATTGACATCTTAACCCAATATGAGAAAACAGAAATCTACAATTTAAGATTTTTAACAAGTAATGTGTTCAGATCATAAACACAAACTGAAACAGTTTCCGTAAACTGCTTTTACTTGTGAAAAGTAGTGATCTTCTTAAGTGTGGATAGAACCTGGTAGGCATCATCCTCATCAGGTTCTTCACCCTGACAAACAAGAAATCATACGCTGAAATCTCACATGTTCATTCTTGCCTCTACACCTGCGAGCATGCAAACAGTCCCCACAGATAAACGCCTTACAGCACCTACCTCTTGCAGGAAGTCCTCCAGGAGTCTATTAAACTTGTCTACAAGCTCGTCAAGAAGCTGGGAGCGGGCGATGTCCACACGGTTGAAGATGGTGAACTCCTCGTTGCAGAGATAGTGGTAGGTGGTAGCGCAGGCCTCCAGGACCTCAGTGTCTGTGTGCTTATCCACAACTTCCCAGATTTGTCGCAACAGTGCATCTAAATGCTAATTGAGAGAACATAACATTGTTTCACCAGCAGCACATGCAATGTAGTTCAGCTGTAAAACAAGCTTAAAAAATACAACAACAAAAAAACCCAACTCACAAACCTTTTCTAACCGCCCAGTTGTGTAGATGTCAAGATCAAAGAACTTTGGTATCTGTAGCAAATTGGTCACCTTATCGATATCAACGCAGTACTACAAAAACACAAGGGAAAGCAGTCAGGCTTATTTCATGAATATTCAACCTGATAAAATAATGAACTCTGAGAACGCTGAATCACTCACCTTTGCCAAAAGCAGAGGCAAAGCAACTGCAAACATCTCTGTGACCCGTGTCCGATCATCCAGCTGTGTTTTCTTTTCCTTTGCAGTCAGGACCTTTTCCATGCACAAAATCCCAACAGCACAGTCAACATGAAATCATTCAAGGAGCAAAATTAATCCTTTCTATCTCAAGCATGACAGCCTGACACTCACCCTCTTCCCTGTGCCTCTGCCTACAGGAGGATGACATTCACAAGCCTGCCGAATGGCACAGAGCATGATTTCAACCAGGGCTGTCTCCTGCCGATCGTTTAGAGCTAAAAAGCATAAAGAACGTTACCAAGTATCTAATGAAAAGACTTTCCCTGCTAAGAGAAGTACCAATTAGAGTAAAGGTACAACAAATAAGTAATACAGTTGCAAAAAGATTCATTTTCCTCACTAAAAATCTCAGGTGGGAATATTCTGAGACAGCGCTTCCTTACCTTCCTCTCCTGGCATTGGCTCATCCAGCAACAAGCTGATCATAGTCTCCCAGTCCTTCAGCAGCTCTGACGCACACTCCCACAGGCTATCCACTAAGTAGGCCCCATGTTCATGGAGCTGTAAAAAAATGGAATGTGAACTGTAATGAAATGAAATAATCTACTCAAATACAGATAACCTTTGCTAATATATTTCTATATTATTTTTTTATTCTCTTTGAGCCACATAAAAAGAAATTTCCAGTGCCTTGCAATAGACTTATGTACAGCTCTGATACTTATTTAACTATTTAATCCAATCTTAAGCATAATTAAGTATAGAAACACCAAATTAATGATTGAAACGTTTCAGTTGAAACTGCCAAATTTCTGCCAAGCAGGAGTGCAGGGCTGACATAAAAGCCTGGTCACCTCACTCTCCAAGAAGAAGAACACTGTAGTCTTGATCAGGCTGCCATTGAGGCTCTGCCTGCCCCTCCTGGGTAATCCCTCCTCCTCAGGACCTCGATGGCTAAACAACCTTCAATCAACAAAAGAAACAGCAGATTAATACACGTATGGAAAACAGGCTAAATAAACACTTTCAGCCTCTTTGGGAAAGGAGTTGGGACAAACATGAGATCCTACACAATACTGGATGATGAAATTTCACAGATTCTCTCATTAGTTCCCATTAATTATTGCCTGCATACTTTATCATATGTAAGCACAGCTTATGTGTGTAAGATAGGTAAAATATGTAGCTCAATTTGCTCTGAGGATGTATGACTTGGATGCACAGGATAACTTGCATATTTCCCGTGTCTCCTTTATTGGAGTTAATTGACTTTACACTCAAGCTGGCCTCCACACAAGCATTATTTTCATACTTGTTTTTGTAGTAACAAAGAGCCTGCTAAAAAAATTTTCAGAGCCACCTTCCGAGCCGAGAGCAGGGTGGAATATTCCTTTAAGCCCTTCGTCCTCTCCCTCCTTTCTTGGAGCTTAGCGTGCTTCCCATGAATGTTGCTTGCTATTCAGTACCAACCAAACTCAGGCTGAACCAAAGAGCCTGTTTACAAAATAAGCCAAACCTCCATAATATGTTGAACAGATAACATCCATTCAGACTGGTGATTCAATTAAATGTCTTTCAAATCTGCAGAAAAACACATACTTTTTGAACAAGAACTCTCCCGCTGCGACGGCGATGGGCCGATGTGCCGAGTAAACCAGATGATAAACACTCTCACAGTCCTCTGCTGTCAGAACCTCATCACTACTTCTGTTACATGAAAAGCATAAGTCTTTGTGATTATTGGATTTTTGATTAAGAAAAAAGAACACTGAGAATTATTACTATTATTTACATGATTTGTAAAAATCACAAAAGCTTTCAGAATTAGGAAGAAAACATAAATGCACACTAACAAAAATAACACACTTGTCTGAAGAAAATGTTGACATCTGCTGTCGTGTTGAATTAAAACATTATGTCCTAATAATCACATACTATGGTAAAAAATTAAATGGAAATTTAAGGAGGGGAGATTACTCACTGTAGGACAAGTGTCAGAAGTTTAATAGCTTGCACTGCAACATCATACTCCTTATCCAGAGTCATAGAAACAATGCGATCCTGTCAGTGGGAGAAAATGTCAGATCTCCATAACATTAGATGTGGGTATGATGATGGCCAAATGGTACTATTTTATCTTTATCATACATTTCCAACTATGTAATGACATCCAAGAAGCATCTACATTTCTAGTAATGCTTACTCACCTTGAAGCGGCTTGTGAAGAGTTCCAGTCGAGTGCTGAGCTCTCTGTTGTAGAACAGGCCTTGCAGGGCAGTCAGGCACTTCAGACGCACTTCACCCTGCTGCAGTTATAGCAGAAATGCATTAAATACTTGTGAAATCTGAATGCCTGTGTTACTCTGCCACTACTCCAGTTAAAATTGTTATAATGCACCCCTAGAGGCAAGTTAGGTGAAGTTATAAGCAAGTTTTAGATTGATTTCTCTTAGACAGCTGTTCGCAATCCAAATTAAAATGCTGTTACATGAAAAGTCTACGTAGAGGTAATAAAAATGCGTGAGGAGCAGCTATAATAAAACAAACATGGCACATAGCAGCAAGACATGAGGGTGTCTTTCAGCATCAAATAGGATTCTCACAGGCAGACATTTTCCAGCAAACAGGAGTTCTGTATGACGGGCTTCTTTCTCACCAGCACAAAGAACAAACAAAATCGTAGTGGCTGGACAAGAAAAGTAAATACACCTGATAAAAGCATCCATCTGCTTTCAATGTGAAATGGGGATGGGGAGCCAAGTGAAGGCATAAGCTCAAGACTGGAGCACCCATCTAAACTCTGGGTAAGTCTAGTGATTGGAGGTCTTTGGAAAAAAAGCCCTCTAGCTTAAAGAAAATGGTAGCAGGAGCTCTGGAGTTCAAATTTTAATTACTAGGCTTTAACAAATGGGAGTTTTTCTGGCTAAAGGCCGTTACACACTGAACGTGTTGTGCAAAAATAACATGAAATTCAGAATTTTACAGATCCGAACTTGACACGCAACCTATGTACACACCGAACGCATTGTGCTTTTGCAGAAAATTGGTCCTCAAAAAACTGACTGTTGACATGAAGCGATGATGAGCTGGTACTAATATTCCTAAATGAGAAAAGGAAGATTCTGAGTTCATCCAATTCTCACATGAAGGAGCAGGGAGAATAATATGGTTTGATCTAGGATTTGAAGCTGTATCACGGCCACTTTCATACATAGACTGGGATAACCTACTTGCCAAGTACATTTTTTAAAAAAAGTTGTTTTTAATTCTATTAATGCGCTGATGATGACTCCTACATATGCTGACTCTCAGAAATCTAAGATTTAAGATGTGGGCTTTAATTTGTTCTTACATAACACACGTTTTTACCATAAACTCACCTTGTCATGCATTGTCCAGCCAACATACTTTAAGTAGCTATCATTGAGGAAGGCGTCACTGTACAGCTTCATCCACACTCCTATTTCCTCAATACAAATGGCTCTGATTTCAGCAATGGCATCGCTGGCAAAAGCAAGAGAATTTATTGAGTTTAGTCAACAGGCCCAGCTGTAAACAGCACTGATGAAGAAGGTTCATTGCGAATTATGAACTCACACTTGTATTGACATTGATTTTGCACTAGAGGGTGCCAAAACTCTCTAAATGAACTCTGTCTGCCGCTTGTGGTACAAACTCAAAAGTAATAAGAAGCCTGTTGTGAAATCTTACATTCAGCACACAGTCTAAGTGCCATTTACCATAATAATCTGGGGGAATTCTTTATCGCTTAAGGATTTACTTACCGATATCTGTGAACAAACACTCCTTTGAAGATTGCATTCATCATGTTTTCAATTTCATCTTGATTTTCTTGAAGCTAAAAGATAAACAGAAGGTTCTTGAAATTAATTGCACAAAAACTCAAAGATTAAGGTTGGCATTGTTCTATACTTTCATTTTTTACAGATTTCATCCACTATTTGTACTATTTGTTACCATTTTTAAAGGTAAAGAAGAAACACTGGCATTTTGTGAACTAGAAAGGACAGTTTATGTAGAATAAACTCAAAATAAAAAGAACCGGTCCTGTTCAATGTGATTATTTCAACAACTGTACAACAGTGGTCTGCGGATTACGCTTATGAGGCTTTTTCTACACAGGCAATCAATAAAGAAACTACCAGTGTTATCATTTTAGATTTGGATCAGTGGCCTCAAGCAGGAATATTTCTGTTTTACACTGAATCTTTCATACCTCTTTTGTGAGACATTCACAAGTTCTCAACGTGAGATTCAACAGTCTTTTGTAACTAATCATAAAATGTGTAATGGTAAAATCACTCATTTCAAATGATTCACCAGGAGTAGTGTCGTCAGATTCGTCATTCATATAACTGATACTTTGCAAGTTGCCATTAAGCGCAGCCACCCTCCTCTGAATTTAATATACCACATACAAGTCTAAAAAAACCCCAAACTTTTTCTATCTGTAGAATTCCCAGATGTCATCTGAACTGACGTGGAAGAGCAACGAAAAGTGTTGGTGAAAAAACACACTGTAAAATTGTTTTAATCCAGTGGCCAATGACGTGTCATTAGAGCAGTGATAAACTGTGAGAGAAAAGAAACCGTGACTGAACATGATGTCTTTCTAAATGAACCATGACTAATAAGACATGCATTGAAGGGAAAGCGGCAGTCACAGAGATTCGGCCTTCAAGAGGCGATGTTACACTGCCTGCATTAAGACCCTGAAGCAGCTGTTGGAAAGAGAGAAGTATGCTTCTGTGGCTGTGCTAAAAATATCAATAAAATAATAAGCTAAAATAAACAGAGTAAATAAGAAGGCCACGGAATGGTAAACAAAGTCATAATTTTAAGTAATAGCTGGTTAGGGATGGAGCTTTAAATATATTAGTAGTGACTGAGTCTGTTCTCCAGAGACACAAAGACAGAAAAGGCTACACCTGTATGGCATACCTGCATATGAAGGGGAAAATACAATTAGCAGCATGCCCCAACTTCAAAAAAACAAAACACGAAAAGAATAAAAAAAATATTTTGGGTAATTTCTCATACTGACAGAAGGGATCTGAGTTTGCCTTAATTATACATTTTATTTTAATACATTCTTGGTATTCCATTAAAACCACAATGTGTGACTTTCAATTCTTGTTCGACATGTGAAAAAAAAAAAGAAAAAAGAATAACCTGCCTTTTGACCAATTTTTTTTCTACCCTTACATGAAGCCCACAACATATTTAAATATCGTTAACACGCAACCAGATAGCAAAAAGTATGTAGAAATACCAACAAGGATCAATTCATATGTAGATTGAAAAATTAAAATTACAGAGTTGCACAACGCTCACACCCACTGACGTGTTGCTCTATTACACTCCAACATCAACCCTGGGTTGAATGCTTGACAGCTTTTCTTTCTTCTTACCTCTTTGCGCTTCTGTAACAGTAGCTCCAGCCTATCATTGGCCCGCTTAGCAATGACCTTGTTCCTTTCCGCCTCATACTGTCTCTGTGTGTTGTCCATATTGATGCTTAGGTTCAGAGCCACATTCACCAAGGCTGTCATCAACTTCATGGCTGGCAAAGACAACGATGTTTAAAACACATGCGTGTAGGAACAACAGCTGTCAGATAACAGCAGCATGGGGTGCAGGGTGGAGACAAAATCCACAATAAAACTGACCTGCTAGTGTGCTTGTATGTCTAAAGGCCCTGACCTGTGAGTCAGACAGGCCGGTGAGTAGCGAGATGATTGTGTCCATCATATACTCGTCATAAATGATGCTGTACTGACACTGTCGCACCAGAACCGCAATGAAGTCACAGAAGTTTATCCTGAATTTCTTCCACTGTGGTCCTGAGAGGGTTAATGGATAGTCACCGCTGTCCTGTACAGCACAGAGATAATCAGATTCGAGTCCCAAGTATTACATTTGTTTCAGGCCAGATTAAAAACATCTCCCATGCTGGTGTGTGGTGTGGTTCTTTTAAAATATGTTGTATTAAAACACAGCCCACATCACCTCATCAAACTCCTCTGTCATTTTCCGGATGATTTCGGAGTTCTGCATATGTCTGAACATCTCTCCACTTACAGCACCTAATACAGCAAAATTGAGCGTGTGAATGTGCTTTCAGGCACACCAACATGCTGCACATTTAGACAACACAAGTAGGAAAACTACCTTTACAGCCAGAGCACTGAATGAAGAAGTTGATTAAGTCCAAAAGAGTGGTGTCCCTGTCATGTTTGTATGCCTCAATCCAGTCATCAACCACAGACTGGAAAGGGAAACACACTCACACAATTATCACATAATTTATTTACACTTCTAACTAAAATACAACTTTGAAAACATTCCTTAAACCCTTGGAGATCATGCTTTGTCGACTTCTCTTAATCCATTAAGCTTGATTTATAGTTGCGCTGAATCGCCGCAATTCAGTTCAGTTTTATTTATATAGTGTCAAATCATAAGAAAAGGCACGTCAAGGCGTCATATGATAATACAGAGAAAACCCCAACTTGATCATAAAGACCCCATATGAGCAAACATGTGGTGACAGTGGGAAGGAAAAACTCCCTTTTAACAGAAAGAAACCTCAAGCGGAACCAGGTTGGGGGTGAGGGGACAGGACAAAGACACACTGTTGAAGACAGCCAAAGATTAATAATAACTAATTGTTAAGGGGGGAGGGGGGTTATATAACCACACATGAAGTGTAAAAAAAAGGGGAGTGAAGAAAAAACACTTAATATTGCATCATGGGAAGCCCCCAGCAGCCTAGACCTATTGCAAAATAACTAAGGGAGAATTCAGGGTCACCTGATCCAGCCATAACTAAGAGAAGCTTATGCCATGGTGGATGTCATTGCTGTCTGCATTTTCACTTGAACGCTGGGGAGTCTGCATTGGTCTGACTTTACGAGTGAAACTGAGCTGATCATGTTTGACTTGGACCTATTAAATTTTGAACAACTATTACGTTTAGTAAAATGCAGAGCAGAGAAGAGTCCTGAAATGACTGAGCCATAAAACAGATTATCAGAGCTAAGCTAATGTCTATGCTGAAAGAATACTAGCTACTGCATTAACATCAAGCTACAGTCTATTACAATTTGTTTAATGGTATTATCTTTGTGCTAATCAATATGCAGCCTTTCTGTGAATTGAGTTGCTGCCATGTGTAGTTAATGTATCGATGCACATCAGGCGTGGGTAATATTTTGGACTATTCAAGTGGTCATTAGGTTCTTTAAAAAAAACTGTTTGTCCAGTATTACCACCAGGAGGCAGCAGTAATGCACTTAGTTTTTCAGCAGCCACTACTGAACAAAAACAGAAACAGAACCTGCTGCTAACCGCAATGCATGAGGTTCAAGGAAATCAGGTCAGATGTTAAAAAAAAAAAAGCAGCTGTCAAAAAGTCTTGTATGGCACTCCTTTAAAAAAATAAACAGAAATGAAGTCCAATGCAAAGAGTGTGGGCTAAGGTTGAAATGCCCACCCTCAGAAATACAGTAGCTACAGCAAAGGGTTAATACAGTAATATAAATCAAGCTTTATGGATTAATTATTCAAAGAATGAGAACCACAGACACTAAACCAGACTACATATTGTTACTGACTGAAAATGAGAAGAAAGCACAAAATGCATCCGTGCACCCACCTGTGTGGCACTCTTCCCCATTTTAACCACTTCAAATAAGGTCATGTTCTCCATTCCATTCTCCTGATGGTGGCCATTCACCCAGCCCAGACCAGGGACCCTCCCTGCTCCACCACCTTTGGCCTTGTCTCCAAGCGCCTTCTTCCCTTTCTTGGCTGCCTAATGAGGAGAAAGATATTCTTCTGTTATTATACACTACATCAGTGTGCCTCTATACTCAATAGCTTATCTGGTTACTGGGCATTAAAAAAAACTGAACTAAATCACATTACAGACATTTGATGCACAGATGAAACAGACTTATTTTCTTATCAAATGTAGCTGCTGCATGATATAAACTTTTTGGATTATGTATTAGCATTGTGATAGCAGGAAACAAGTGAGGATGTTTCACTGATTTCTACTCAGTGTGTGCTGGATATACTGCAAGCCTGCATGTGAGCACGACTGCACATAAACAGAGGCATGTACTACAAAGCAGGATTTGGGCTTTTCCAGGTTTCACTCTGGCTTTTAAGGAGGTGGTTCACTTCCTACTGGAGTACATTGCCATAGTAACTTATGGTGTTTGAAATGAGAAATCAACAGGTACAAAATCACAATCCAGAACCCAATAATAATTCTCTGAAAAACAAAAAAAACCCTTAAATTATCTAATTAAGTTATATTAATTACTAATTACAATTAGTAGTTAAAATTATACAATAAAATTACAATTACAATATAATTGTTATGTAATTGTAAAAAAAAAAGACTACAAATGTAATCAAATTAAATAAAATTTTATTAGTTACATTATCATTATCAAAACATTATTAATAATAACAGCTGTAATCTGTCTGACTGGTAACCGTTTCCTTACACAGTCTGCATTTTTGGCAGTTTTCTCTTTCTTGCTTCAAATTGCCTAAACTTTATTTATACAGTAAGTATATTCCAGCCTTACAGCGGTTTTCCTCTCACATGCACTCACACCACAAGTTTGTGCACAGTAGCTGTGTTACTTTAAGTCTGTATTAAGTGTGTAAACTCTTTACAGTTTTCTGTTATTATAGTTTTATTTTCCTTTCTAACATCAGCTGCTCTGCTGCCAGTAGACTTATCAATATCTGCGATTGGTCATGTGCTACAGTCATCCCTTTCATGTGAAGGTGCTCTTAGCTAGACTGACTAACTCTGGGTTGACTAACACTTTTAAATTTATAACCACTTTCACGTGACTGTTTTGCCTGATTGCTGATGTCGGAGTAAGTGGAGCCAGATAACAGTGAATGTTAAAAGTGCTTCTTAGCACAGTGCCCAAGATAAGAAAGTCAGGAAAACATACCAGGCCCTTTCCTGTCTTCGCATTTTTGCCATCAGGATCCTCAAGGTCAGTATCTGAAGACAACTGAGATTCCGCCTCTCTGTGCATAACACATGGATTTATTAGTAATTATTATTAGTATTTATTACAACTGCAAAAGGTGACACAAACATAACAAAAACTATCTCAAATATCATTAGTGCATACATACAGAATAAACACTGAAGGACATAACAACATTACAGTAACATTTCCATGTTGTTCTACTTACTGAGGAAACTGAAACTCAGTGTGCAAGTCCTGCGCTGCTATCATTTCTTTAACATTTTCTGGATCTGCTGGAGTAGGTGCTCTTACTGCTCCGGGTGCTGAGCAAGGATATACCTTTATAGTAGCACATGAAAAAGAAAAAGAACGTAATTATTTAAAAAAATAAATGAATGAAACAAAAAAATCACTGTACAGTCAAAATAATGTTATATAGGGCTCACTCTTGCTGTTTCAAGAAAATGTTAATACATCCTTTGAAAAGGCCAGGATTTCCTTCTGCATAGATTACTTATAAAACAGTGTATTTTTTCTAAGTTGCACTTTACACGTTGTTATTTAACTCTGTGTAGCCATTCACAAAACAAGCACTGATTTGAGTGACTTGTAAAACTGCCTTTACGAGCTATAAACTCCATCAGATGTTTCTGGTTTTGAGACTTCAGCAATGTTTCAGAGGTACTTTCAACGACCAGGACCTTTTTAACTCATGCATCATCTTAACTGAGTAAGAGTAAGACTTTGGCCAAGTCAAAATATTTTATTACCATTGTGACAATGATTTTAGGTCATGGACAACTTGCCAAGCATTCTAGAGAAGTTCTTGATTCGATTTCATAATCACATCTCTCAATGGCTGCAAGGCATCCAGGTACTAAGGTAGCAAACTAGCCACAAACCATGATGTTCCCTCCAGCTTGTTTTCAGGTTTTAGTGTTACTGTGCAGTTCCTTCAGGGATTCACCAAAATCTGTGACTTTTCAACTTATATCCTATCGACCTATTGACAAATAAGACAACATTCACATATCCCTGTGGCCAATATTTATCTGTTGGGGACATTAATTTTGAAAAATTCAATGTTACCAATTACAATAAAGGTAAGAATAAACTTAATAAACAAAAGCAAAAAAAATTAGCAGTCATTTTAAACCCTCAACATTTTATCCTTATAAATGTTGCTTAATAAATACAACTTGATTGTACTTAATGAACTGCATTGACACTGCTCACTACTTTTACTTGCCAAAAACAGTTTTTGGCAAGAAGGACATTTCTTTTTCAGCATTACTTTTTCAGTAACAAGCCTTTGCATGATTTTAGTCATAGTGAGGGTCCCTCTTCTTAACCATTTCATGTGAGCCCAAAGTCAAAGAAGTCTTCAGCACTTAGGATAAATTGCTTCTAGCCTACAGTTATTTTTCAATGTGTTCAATAAAGACATGAAAACTACTATCTGTTTGCTATTAGTTCAGTCATATTGTACATAGTTGTGGCTGAGATGAAAATCTTACCACATTTGGTGAGTAATCATTGTATCATAGTAGTGCCAACTGATTAACGCTTTTTCTTGAAACTGTAATATTGAAGAAGGGGATGAAGAGAGCATGGTTGTTTCAGAAAGGGCACACAAAGCTTTAATACCCTATTTAATGCTGATTATCTGTATCCAGATAACTTATCTATATAAAGGCATGTTAACGCGTGGTATGCAGGTTGTAAATGCAAACAGAATATATTGGCAATGGAATGCGGCTAGAGTATGTTAAAATGTGAGCCAAACCTGCTGACAGACATAGTAATAATTTTAGCTATGCAATGGGAAAAGCAGAGAGCGTGTAACAGAGCCGCTTATCTCAACCTGGGATGCACCATGTTTCTTCGCAAGTCAGCTAGATCTGTCCAGCTAATTTGTACATTGCCATTCAGACAACAACAATGTGTTTTGATGTCAGTTGTAAGACCAGTTAATTTGATTTATCTAGCTGAAGCAGCAAGATAAAAATTACATATTAACATCAACATAAGAAATCCACCCCTCAAGTCTCCACATAAGCACGTCAGCGATACCAAACCTCTGCAGTTGCCATGATTATTACCACAATGAACGGATGTTAGGCTTAGTAAAAAAAAGTCTCTATTTGTTGTGGCTCACTTGACAATACTACAGTAATAGCAAACTATTAAATAACACATGAAATTCCAGATTAATCTTTTTGACAACTGGGGCTGGATTCTGGTTGTTGCATGGCAGCTGCTAAAAAAATATTTCAGATGACTGAGACTTCAGTAGTGTGCACACTGACTGTGTCACATTGTTGCAGCTTACTGGGACACATGGAACTATATTTAATGGCATCCGTGTTTTAAGTGTTCTACGACAGGCTTATAGATGGAAAAATGCAAGAGGAAGTGCTTGTTTGACTGCACTACTGGTCCAAAATGCTCCCAATTACCTGGGTCCAGATTCTAAGATGTCATGATCTGTGGCTTTCCCTTGGATAATTAAGCAAAAAAAGTAATACAAAAAATCCTCTTAGGCCTCTTCAAACTATCCTCTTAAAAAAAAAAGGGGGGGGGGGCATAATTAATTAACTTAAGATAATAGCCGGACACTGGCAAAGTTAAGTAATACATCTTGTTAGTGGCCATTCTAAAAAAATAAAAAAAATTTAAAAAAAGCTTTCCAAGCTTATGGGGGATGTTTTTCCCAGACTCACTTTCACTTTACAACTCGCAAACTACACTTTTATCTCCAACACAGCTTTTATCCAGAGCTGAAAACAAGTGTTTTTGTCTCCCAGGTGTAACACTTTAAAACAGATACTTAGAACTTTGTTATTCAATGAACTTATTTAAAAAACAGAAAAAATGTATGTGATCGCGAGTGCTTCATAACTTCCCGCGTAACTTTACGTGACCAGCAGATACTTTCAGAGAAAAGGGGAAACTGCGGACCGTGCTTGCACAATAGGAGCATACTGTAAGTGGAAACCCCAGTAAACACGACATGGCTTTTCCTGAGCAGAGTAGGGGCTTGTCCCTAGACTCTGAGCACCATAAATGGAAATGCATACTGTACGGATTTCAGCGTCTCAATAAAACGTTAGCGACTGATGAGTACAATTGTCTTGCTTTTATTAATGTCCGCTGTGACGATAAACTGTATCGTTACTCGTAATTTGAAACAAGTTAATCACACCGCAGTTGTGACACGCGCAGTTGTAACTTCCGAAATACAAACAACCACAGATGTTTGGGAGGCTGAGTCTGCTATCGGCTCTCATCTCCTCCTGACGTGCCGTCGTTTTTACGACGGGCAAGCAGTTCTCAGGCTAATGTGAGCTAAATCTACTGATAATGTGATCTTGGCCACAGACATCAACGCTCTGTTTAGTTAGCTACCCTTTGACCTTCTTCTCTAATTAATTGAAACCGGGCTCCCACAACTGCGATTAGACTTCGCGCCAGTGTTTTGATACACCATTAGAAACTAGCTTAGCTAGCATTACCGTTAGCTGTAGCTGGCTAACTGGACCACTAGCACATATAACACAAACTGGAAACACACAGAGGCTGCAGTTGTTAACCATGTTGACTATAGCACATTCTGATGAACTAGTATTTCTATGGGGATGCCTATCGGTGACACTAAACAAGTGTCTTGACAGCTAACCCAGAAAAGCGGCATCAATGGCAAACTCCCTTGATGTTAACGTTAGCTATCCGCCATTTTACTTACCTCGTTTTAATTCAAAGACGGACTGAAATCAAATAATCCCCGCGGTACGGATTGTTCATAGAGAATGCTTTCGTCAGTTCCATGCACTGGCTGTCATTTTCCAAGTTTCAACAATTGTAGTTTTATTTGTTGGCTAACGTTAAGAAGCTTCTTGGTGGCTAATATAGCAAGGTACAGTGTGTATTGTCGTTGTTATGCATGCAGCACACACACCACCTGTCGGCGACACTGTGTACTGCCGCTAAGAGGGACCATATCCTGTCAGGGCTCTCGAGCTGCTCACCGCTCTCCCGTGATCGCAGCATGACCGAGAGACCTATTGAGTCATGGAGATTGTCCATTTACACCATTTACACCATTTACATGTCTCTGTGGGTCAGTACCTCGCATGCTGTCTAACTTCCCAATGAGGCGG
>VVHJ01015763.1:6311-27147 GCA_015107715.1 Tylochromis polylepis | reverse complement strand
CCCCGAGCCTGGCTGTGCTAGAAGTTTCTTCCCGTTTCTTTCCTTCCCACTGTCACCAAGTGCTTGCTTATAGGGGCTTGTTTGATCCTTTTGTCTTTATCTTACGAGATAAAACGCCTTAAAGCTACTGTTGTTGTGATTTGGCGCTATATAAATAAAATTCAATTGAATTGAATTGTGCATTTTGATCTGCAGTAAAGGCAAAATCTCCCCACCCAATAAAAGGCCATTCACAGAGTAGATCATGCTTGATTCTTTTTAACTGTGTAAAGCTATAAAGATGGTGTTTTGTTTTGTTTTTTTAATACAGCACTGGCGACCACAGAGATGATCAGTCATTTGTTACAACCAGGACTCCAAAAGAGGCAATACTGGTGAGATTTGGGAAAATATTTTTGTTGTAAAGGAATCGAGTCAAAACATTTCCTAAACATTACCTCTTCCTCTGACTTTATTACTTTAGGTACTGATAGATACGAGCTCCTCAATGGAAGAGGAGTGCTACGAAAATGCAGAAATAAAGAAAATCAACGCTGTCAAAGAGCTCTTTGACAACTTTGCCACGAGGAGCATGGCGTATGATTTCCATCATGTCATTGGTCTTGTAAAGTTTGACTCCATGGTAAAAGTGCTCCACACATTCACAGAAAATCTGGAAAAGTTCAAGGTGATTGGAAAAACTTTTCTTATATATGATTTGTTTGATTTCACGATCATTCTGAGGATGGAAGGCTTTCTTCTGGAAGCTTGTTACCACCACTGAAGAAGAATTTTGTTGCCCTCTATATGTAAAAATTGTGAGGTGATATTGTGAGTGAGGCATCTCAAAATTTTGACTTACTCAGAAGTAACTCAGTTTTGAGATACCTGATCAGTAACTTGAGGTTTTGTTAGAATAGCTAGAAATTTAGATAAAAGAGCTAAAAAATAAAATTTTAACTTGGATCAGCCTGGCAACTTTTTTTTTTTCTCCCCTTGTCTAGTAAATAAATAAACATGTTGTAAATAAACAACTTGCTAGGTGGTTCTGATATAAATTTTTTCCTTGTTGTTTTTTGGGGGTTCTTTTGTTTGTTTGTTTTTTAGGTCCACACACGTAACCTTGAGGCAAGCGGATGTACTCTGCTGTACGACGCGCTACGACGTGGAGCTTCAGAGCTGGAAAAGGTCAAGGCGAGCTTCCCAGATTGTAGACTCCGCGTCCTGTGTCTCACTGATGGCGATGATTCTGGGTAAGTTTCCTTCTCTGCTTATGTTGCCTTTCATGACCCAACAGTTATGTTTTTCTAGGGCAGCAGCTGACTGTTTTCATCTTGCCATAGGTCCTTTATGGACCCAGTTGCTGTGACAGCCAAGTTGATGAAATCAAACATCACTGTGGATTCAATCCTTCTCGGAAAAGTGGAAAACAACATGCTCCATGGAATCAGCAATGCAACAGGTAAAATTGTGTATATATATATATATAAAATAATGTACAAGTCTGTCCCCCTAAAAGTAACAAAATCATCCCTTGTTTAAATTAATCTAGAAGCTGTAATCTGTTGGAAGAGAAGTCTCACTGATTGTACACAGTTCAACTGGTTTGCATTAAAGCTTTTTTCTCATACGCCTAAAAACGTCGCACTAGAACTCAACTGTATTCTCACTCTGCCTTGCACAACCCCCTGTGCAAAAAACAAAGTAAGGCCATGCTCTTGGATGCATTCCTTACCCGATACGCCATCTGCAGGCTTGGATATTATGTTTGTTTGCTATTTGGCATCTGTTTTATGGCTAGACACAAAATGATCATCAACAAAAAAGTCGTGTCAGTTGCACATAGAAGCTGGTGTGTACTCTCTGTGCGAGTTTTAGGTAAACAGTGAAATTGTTAATGGGAACCTGCAGCTGTTCAGAACTGGAATCACAGAAAGCAAACCTATAAACGGGCATGCATGGAATCAACTTTTGGCCCATTTTATTGGACCTCTGTGATTTCATTTTTTTTTTTGTCTCTGTGCTTTACTTCTATAATCAGTTAACTGAGCATGAGAAATTAACTTAGTCGCTGCAATATTTCTGGTATTTGGGATTATTTTCTGTATTTACATGTATCTGTATATACAGTGTAGTCCTAAACTCTGGCTTCTGTACACATAAGTTATAAAGTTAAAAAAAAAAACCCATTTGATGCCAAAAAGCACCAAACAGTGTCTTAATAATAAAAAGAATTTAATAATTCCTTTTTTCTTTTCTTTTTCTTTTTTTTTTTTCATGTTTTTAATATTTCAAACCCGTTTACAGGTGGCTGCTGTTTCAAACCAAAGACAGTCAAAGACGGTCTGAAACTGTTTGAGATCGAGACAGTTCTGTCTCTGGAGCAGAGGAAGCCCAAGAAAAAACTTGACCCTTCTTCCATCACTGAGGTCAGTTTATAGTCTGCTTCAAAAGGAAATCTGATCACTCCTTAACTTCATACATGGCCGTCATATGTTTATTATATTATTTCATGTTTTATAGGGAATACTTACAAGCATGTTTGCTACTCGGGGCTATGATGAATATCCAGAGACATCTTTGCCAAGCCAGATAAACAGCAAAGTGACGGTGACAGAAAGGTGAGCGGCAGAAACACCCATCCTGTAGATGCTAATAACACAACTGATTAAAAAAAGTGTTTCTTTGTCTGTTAATCTGCCTGTTTTGTCTAATTTGTCAGATATAGTTTTGTTCAGCTGTCTTTCCTAAATATGAAGCGATTCCACTTACAGTCATACCTCAGGAGAAAAAGTAGTCTGTTTCCACTTGTAAGATGTCAGTAAATGTCAACTACTTTTTTTTTTTTTCAGTGTAATTGCAGAGTAGTCCAAAATCTTATTTTTAGGTTCTGACACTCAGTAGAAGCACCGCCCAACGGGACAGGTACTGCATCAGGCGCCATGGAAGCTGGGTTTTTATTTTGAAAAATTTGTGTAGGTTTCCTGACAAAAACATGTCACTGATCACGTACTTCTATAAGTTTCACGGGAGTGTCTAAAATATTCTGTTGATTAAGAACCAATCAGAAGGCCTCCTTAGTCTTGACGTCTATGAAGAGTGATAATTTTGACTTTTTTGTGGTCCTTTTTTATTACATGCATTCCTTATGAAACATTAATTCAATTCAAAACAGTGCTCTGAAAAAGAAGATTCGGGAGGCAAAGGATGGGCGCTTCATGGAGAAGGACAAACGTATCGTGGAGGAGCTCAAGTGCCTGCATTGTGACCCTCATCCTTTCTTTAGAGTCTATCCATCAGAGTCAGACTTAAGTAAGTGATGTGGTCTCTCCTGATCTGTGTTTGTATTGTTTTGTGTATTTTATATGACCTGCGCTTCGTGATAGACCCATATTATCAGTGTTTTCATTGTGACGCAGCATGTTGATTGCTTATTAGGGATTTGTGTTTGCAGTCATTGTACTGTTGGGAGCTGCATAGCAGCACTTTCTAGGACCCGTAATGATTAAAACTTCATTAAAATGATGAACTCTTTGAATAGGAACCATGTTTGATTATTTTCTGATTTTCAGCATTCTGGAGGATTCTCATGCAAGGACCTCCTGACACACCATATGAGAAAGGAGTGTTTGAGCTGTACTGTCAGTTTGGTCCTGAGTACCCAGTGAAGCCGCCCCTCGTTCGCTTTGTCACGCATGTATCCTGAAAAAATACAAACCGAAACTGTTTAGACATCTACAGTGTTCATATTAAAATGGTTTCCAGTCATATAAAAGTCCTATAAAAGTGGTGAATGCATCCATGTTTCTTCTAGCCAGCATTTATCTTAACATGACGGCAGGTGTACCACTGCAATGTCAATAGCGTGGGCCGCATCTGCCACAACATATTTGATCGCAGCTACAACGCCCACATCACCATGAGAGACATCTTTGATGCTGTGTATGGACTCCTCATCATCCCTGAGCCTGATGACCCACTGGACAGGTGAGACATGCACAACTTTATTCCTATATGCACTCATCCGCCACTTTTTGTGTTACACCTTGCTAGCACCAGATTGGACCCCTTTTTGCATTCAGAACTGCTGCCATATGATTAGTTAGTTATGTTTGCGCTGACGACATGTTTAAGTGTTTGTTACACATTAATGATATGAATGATGAGCAGGTGTTCAGACCAAGGTGTGAGTTTTAGATGATCTCTGTAAGGGAAATGTGTCTCTAAACTGATAAACAGTCTGCTAACTGTGATTCTTGTAGAGCTCACTTTTTTTTTTCCAGATGCTATTTCAGACCCCAAATATGAATACTTACATTTGCATATTGACCTTTTCCTGGAAGCATTTTAGCCGAGGAATACCTGACGAGCCGGGAGACGTACGAACAAGAAGCCAGAAAGCACACGGAGGAACATGCTGGAAACTCAATGGATAGCATGGAGGAGGTAAGTGAGTGGGAGTCCATTAACAAAGTATTTGTGGGATTATACTGTTTTATGTAAAAGATTTTTTTTCTGTGATCATATTACTTTGACTTATTTTCCTTTCTAAAGAAACTGGTTGATCCTGTGCCAGAGTTTATACCCCAGCATCTGATTTGTCCTCTCACCAAGAAGATGTTTGTTGATCCTGTGAAAACAGTATATGGCACCGTGTATGAGCGGAAAGCCATTGAGGAACACCTCAAACAGTGAGTTCAAGGGTTAAAAGTCCTCAGAAAGTTCCAAAAGCTGCCTCATAATCTGTTTTATCAGCTATTTTAATTTGCTTTTGGCCTTTCACTAAGTGATCAGGCAGATTATGTTCTAGGGTTGTGAATCTTCTCTCTCGTCCAGACACAGGTATGATCCGATGGCTGGCCCAGGAAATGAGCTTGATTCGAGTGACATGATAGCGGACAGGAACATGAAGAAAATGGTGATGGATCATCGAGCTCGTCAAATTCAGTGAATGTGGGAGGAAACAGACTGGCTGAAGATTAGCTAGACTTTGGTGGCGTGGCGTTTCTATCACACAAGCTCTAAACAAGTTACCAAGTTAGAGAAGTCTCAGGTCTGTTTTTCTATCCATTTCTGAAGATTTGTTTATAAAGGACTCTCTGAGCACTTAATACAGTTTTTATTCATTGTTCATTGCATACTTTTATAGAACTTCTTCTACAAAGAGATTTTCTGTATGGGAAAGTCAAATATTGTAGAAATTTCAGCTGCATAACCGCTAATATAAAAGACATGTTCAGAGTTGATTATGCTGTTCCTTTTTATTGGTCAGCATGCAGCTTTTCATTATTTGACCAAATTGCTTGATTATCTTCTGTTTTTGAAGTGATTAATAAGAGTTCATTGCAATTATCATGGTTGTGAATATATAATAAAGTATAAAAATGAGTAATGGCAGCTTTTTGGTATTTCCAGCTCATTCTTTTGTTCTTACTCATGTTCAGAGTTCATACTAAATTCTTAGGGTGTTGACAGAGTAGTATATAGAAAGTGCAACTCCTTCTGACCCATGTCCTTGTGGATTTAAAGAAAGCATGAGAGGAACTGTGGTACTGCATGAGGAAGTCAGGGGTATTCTATTGGGCTGAGGTCATTGCTCTCTGCAGACCAATCAAGTTCTTCCACACCAAACTCGGCCACTATGTCTTAGAACAGGAAGGGGCCAAGTTGTGAGCATGAAAATGTCCAAAATATCTTGGTATGCGAAATCATGAAGAGTTACTTTCACTGGAACAATGGTGCTGAGCTCAACTCCTTAAAAAAACAAAAAAAAAACAACCGCACACCATAATCCCTTCCCTCCACCAAACTTTACACCTGGCACAAAGCAAACCTAAAGGGAGCGGCTGAAAGAAGATAACTGTCAGGCATTACTGTAAAAGTCCAAGAAGCAAGTTTCCCAAGTGGACTTTTAAAAATGTTTCAAATATTAAAATTAAAAGAAAATTTCAGTGGTCTGTGACATAAGAGCTGCATATTTAAAAAAAAAAAAAAGTTTGGTAAATTTGCAATGAAATTAAGGTTTTAAAAAGCTCCCACCACGTTTGCCGTTGCGGACTTCTGTCAAGTCTGATAGGTTACTAAACGACCAATCACTGCCGCAATTTCCTCTTACATCACGTCTAAATGACACGAAGTGAATCACAAAGGCCTTCAAATTAAATGTTAACGAGGTCAGAAAAACATTGAGCACTTAACATCATTGTACAGTTATAGATCATTTTAAAACATTAACTCATGACAAATTAAAGTGTTTGGTTTGAAGCCTGCTTACGTCCTTTCAGGTTGAATTTTTAACGCAATATTGTAAATGTGCTTTTATTTTGAAGGCCACCACCGGAAGGGTTTTATACGCGTTTATCGCTTTTTGCTTTACTCGTGCTCAGCGCTCTGAGTGTTGTCGACTCGACAGATTTAAGTCTGAACAGGACGAAGCGGACAGCAGGTGAGCGCTTTACCATTTGTAAAGAGTAAAAACGTTGACGTTCATTCGTCTTTTTCACTGGCTTTTACTAAAACTGCACATAATACCTGCACAAACAGCTGTTTTTACTTAGTCCCCCCGAACGTTGGTCGTAACCTTAGTTTAATCTGAATGAAATGAAAGTTATCTGGATGCCGTGATTTATCGTCTATTAGTATGACATTTCATTACTACTAATAAAACTAACCTTAGCTTTGGTAGTCATATAGGTAGCACTGAGGATCAAGGATAACTAAAAAAGATTACATTAAAATCTAAATAAAAGTGTCAGTCCTTTCATTTTCTCTGAGCTGCATGTGCACTTAAGAGAGCTTTTGCAGAGGCAGCCTGTCTTTCCTGCAGCACCGGTTTATGCTAACGATTTGTTAAATCAGTGCACAAGTGTTGCGAAAGTAGAAAGTCATTTTGACGACACAGTAGATCACAGCGAATTTGTAGAGGAGATTCATCGTATGCCCTTCATAATAATGGAAGAAGTACCTCCAGAAAGGTGTGGACACACAAACACTGGATTAAACTGTTTAAATCACAATAGCATGCTGCAGGAATTGAAGGCTAAATGTTCACTTGTGTTTCATGAAATAAAAAGCAAGTGAGAAATAATCATCTGCATTTTAGGAATTTGTTAATATGTGTGAAATACGTAAAACTTTACTCTAAGCGTAAGTCGCTGTGGGTCAGGTTACTGATGCTGTCTTATATGTGCTAAAAGGGGAAAACGAGTATCCACCTCGAGTAATCAGCCGCAGTACATGCCCAGCTAATAAATTCATGCATATTACAAGTTAATACTTACAAAAATAACAGGCTCATTCTGTCATCTACTTACTTACTAGTAGTAATACTGTCTTTTAATCCTGTGAAAAACCTAAGTACACCGCATGACTCAGTAGCTTTTTAAGCCACCTTTATCAGAAATAACGTGAAGTACTTGTTTTCTGTATGACTTTATCAGCCACTCACATCATTGTGTAAGAATTTTGTCTTCTTTTCATGCTTTACAATGTTGTTTCAGTTCACTTGATTCTAAAATACTTTGGTATACAGAAGAGTTCATGGTTGACTCAGTGACTGCAAGGTGCCCAAGTCCTGTGGCTCCAGGATAAGCCCAAATCATCACCCATCCACCACCATGCTCACTATTGAGCACGATAGTTAACATGCTAAATGGGGCCTGTATGGTCTGAGATGTAGCTCTTGGGATTTTTTGCAGTTTCTCTGACTATCAGAATCAGAATACTTTATTAATTCCTAAGGAAATTATGTGGGTTACAGTTGCTCCAAGACAGTAACAGTAACAGACTAAACTATTTAAACAATGCAATATGTTACAGATTTTACAAATTTAAGAAACAGCACTAATATATACAAATCGCTCAATTATAAATATTAAGAATATTACAGAGGTGATTATAATAAATATCAAGAATATTGACAAGAGTATTACAGAGGCAGCATATATATATGTACACACTACTGTGTGGTCTGACCTTTGGGTGAATTTGCTGGCAGATCCAGCTCAGGAAAGACTGTGGCATCATTTTAACACACACCTGAATGCTCCAAACCAGCAAAAATCCCCTGGTTTTACAGGGATGCTCACACTTACTGATTAAGTACATTTGATTAGCAGTACCTGGCTGCTACTTACCCTTTTGATTACTATGGAAGTCGGACCATAGTAGCACCCAGCCGGACCAGCTGGGTGTTAAACTGTGAACACAGACTGAGCCCGTGTTTGACCCGAAATATTTGATTTATTTTCATTTCTGTTTTTGGACTAAAATGTCGGTCCATTGAACAGCGGAAACACAGTCTGTCTTCGGTTACGACACTATTGGTTAAGCTGACTTGTCTTTTTATACATCTCACTTAACGATCATATTAATACTAATAAATATTAATGTCGTCTTCCTAGAGAGATGTGGTGGGTGCTGTGGGTGCTCGCCATCTTGCTGGCTCTCTTCTGCACTGTGGATGTGTGGTACTTCCTGCGGGCCGCAGCGGTTATCCTGCGAGCCTGGTTTCAGCCTCCAGTCTGGGACGTCACAGCAGAGCAGGTCCTAACAGGCCGGGTCACTCCCCATGACATCGACATGTGCCACATGAACAATGCTCGGTACCTCCGGGAATGTGACTTTGCTCGCTTCTCTCTCTACATGCGTAATGGTGTGTTTAAGGCTGTGCAGGCCCTCAGGGCTTCAATGGTGGTGGGGGCCACAACCATTCGTTATCGCAGGGCTCTGTGTATCGGAGAGGGTTATGAGCTGCGCAGTCGGATCGTCACTTGGGATGACAAAGCCTTTTTCCTGGAGCAGAGATTTGTGTCGACAAAAGATGGCTTGGTGTGTGCCGTGATGTACTGCAAGCAGAGCGTCATACGCAGCAGTCCAGACAAGATCCTGCAACACCTGTGCAAAAGAAAGGTAAGGGAGGAAACCACAGAGATGCATGCGTTACAGATGCGGTCCCTCTGAATAACACTGAGCTTGTGTTTTGCACACTGCAGGTGGAGTGCCCTGAGTTTCCAGAGGATCTTCAGCACTGGGTCAACTTCATCTCTGCCAGCAGCCAGGCCCTCAGGGCTGAGAGCGGCCTGGAGGAGAAGAACAAATAAGACCCTTCATGGGCAGATATTAAGAGTGGCTTCTTGTGAGCCAGCCAGTTTACAAGCCCAGGAGGAAAGTCCTCTAAGAGAGTCCTTTACAGAATCTCTTCACTTGAACACACTTGTGCCTGCACTTTGTACAACAAGCCTTATTTAGATCCCAAGATTTGCAGATATGAAACACTTGATTAACAGCACACTACATTGTTCTCTGAGGTTGAAAGTTATGGTAAAAAAAAATAAATAAATAAAATCTTAGAAAATATAAGTAATACAGTTTTATAGGGTGTGTTATGATGTGCTATGACAGCAATAAAACAAATTCAGGAGATTGGGTTGGGGTTTTTATTATAACCAAATGGGAAACTATTAAACTAATTTATATGACTGTGTGTATGTTGCAGAGGAACAGTGTGAACAGGTGTAGCAGGGCATTACATCATGCTTGAGTGATGGGATGATCACACAGTTTACATGTTTGCACGATCAGAACCGCCAGGACACACCAGCCTTTGTATCATCCACAGATTTCACGTAAAACACAAAAAGTAAGCTGGCAATTCAATCAGAACAGAAGTCTGTCATGAATGCTGCCTGGACACTGAGTGATAAAGCATGTCACAAACACTTCTGATGCACACGGCTGACTGGCTGGTTACAAATGAGAAGAGATATAATGCCAGGTTTTTGTGATGTGAAAAATGAGACGACAGTAAATTACTTCAAAACTTTTCTCACCTTTCATGTAACCTGTACAATTCATCCATCCATTCACCCCCACTTATCCAATTCAGGGGGGCTGGAGCCTATCCAACTATCATAGGGCAAGAGGTGGGGTACACCCTGGACAGGTTGCCAGTCTGCCGCAGGACTAACACTGAGTCAGACAACCATTCAAACCTATGTGCAATTTAGAATCACCAGTTAACCACCAGTCACTGCATGTCTTTGGACTATGGGAGGAAATCGGAGTACTCGGAGACAACCCAATCAACATGGTGAGAACATGCAAACTCCACACACAATTCAGTTGATAAACAAATCTATCTATAAAAAACCACAATAAGCTGGTTGCATAAGTGTGCACGTTGAGTTAATATCATTTACAGTCACAAAAACCTGGCATTTTAACAGGGGCGTGTACACTTTTTATGTTCACTGTAGAGTAAACTGGTAATGAGTCAGAGTTTTGTAACAGTAAAGGAAAAAGTACCCGGAAAAGAATACACTATCTACACTATTCATAAAAGTGTAGATAAAGTCAGTCCAGTACATTGTTATTCTGTAACTAAGGTGCCACGTGTAGACTAAGTATCATTATTGGCCATAAGCCTTAAATATCTTAAACTTTTACAGCCTATCCCTTTTTGTCGTGTCTCTCCTCATCCCCAACTGGTAACAGCAGATGGCCGCTCCTCACTGAGCCTGGTTCTGCTTTGGTTCTGGTTCTTCCTTTTAAAAGGGAGGTTTTCCTTCCCACTGTCACTAAGTGCTTGCTCATAGGAAGTCATCTGATTGTTGAGGTTTTCTCTGAATCATTGTAAGGTTTTTGTTTACCTTACAATATAAAGTGTCCTGAGGTGATTGTTGCTGTGATTTGGCCCTATATAAATACAATTTAATTTAATTTCTTTATATTTTGCTTCCAATGAGTCAGAATTTAATTAATTGTTTTTGTTGAATTTACCTGACAGTTCTACACAAAGGTATTTTAGAAAGAGTAAGAGTCCTTTCAAAACCACATAATCACCAAATCCAAAGAACATAAATTATTAAATCAAATGAAACTTGATTGTGGTTTTAAGGCACTTTTGTTTGGGAATTTAGAGATTTGCAAGAAAAACTTTATAAAGGCAATGTTAAATTGTAGTGAAACCATACAGACATCATTAGAGAGAAATGACACACAAAGAACCCCTTAAATGAAATCCATGAGAGAATACAACCACAGTAAAGATGACAATGCTTTAAAATAACTGATCAGGTAAGTACCCAGAGAAATACAAGGTTACTACAGTTACCTTAAACAAAGCTACAAACTATGAGTGGAGAAAAATATTCATTGCAATAAAAACAATTTTAAAACATAGTAACTGAGACGTTGTTGTCTACTGACAAAACAAACTAAACTAAAATAAATATTTCTAGGAAATATTCTTGTATATGCTTTAGTCTTGCCTTATGAGGCTTTGATACATACATTTGTTGAAACTTGGGATGTCCACATGAGTCAAATTCCTCCACAAAGTGCTGTGTTGTAATTGTAGTTACTATTCTGAATCTCTGAAATCTACCTGACAAATACTCTCCATATTATATTAATAAGACTACAACTAACACTGAAACTACCCAAGCATTTTGAGACAATGCAAATTCAACTGGAAGGAGAAAGTTGTCTGGGAACTGAGTCAAACTAAACTGAAATTTAAAAAAGAAAGAAAAATAAAATGAAAACTAATTAGAAACGCTAATTCTCTAACTCTATACTAACTCTGGTTCCATAAAAATGTAATAAAAAATTATTAAGTAATTTTATTATTATTATTTATTCTTTATTTATTGGCAGTGCTACGTTTAAAAAGCAGTATTTTGTCTTTTTATACAAAATAAACAATAACTTCAATTGAACGAAAGGGTGCACGGATGTATCATGACCATGACCTTACATACCGTCTCTGTGTTAACCAAGGTTCAAATAAATAAATTAAGATATAAAATAAATAAGTAACTAAATCACGTGTAACTGTGGCGTCGCCAATCCCTGGAAAACGCGAAAACGTTTTCGTGTAACCATGCCGACAAGTCAACCAATAAGGCTTCTTGTCGTCATACACCCGGAACTTATGTTCATTGATTCTACCGGTTTCTTCAAGTTGCACCGCTTTCCATGATAGCGCTTTCTTCAGAACGCACAGTGAGTTTCACGGGCATTAAAAGATACTTCAGCCGTCTTTATGGTCGACGCTTCATGTCTGATATTGAGAACTGAAGTGTGGCGGCTGTGCGAGGAGGCTGTGCTCGCTTTAATTCCGAGGGCACCGGCTACTGGCAGCTAGCGGCTAAGCTAACAGATTTGGCTTTGACAGCAGGCTGCAGCCTGTTCATTTTAAAGGAGAAGCGTTAGCTTTACAATCCTCTCAAGGTTGAATCGACTGCTTGTGAAAATGTGCTGCTTCTGTATTTTTAGCCAGGTTAATTTCAAGTCAGCATGAAGAGGGGAACACTGATCTCTTGTTTTTTCCACATTTGCACTGTCATTGATGAGGTCAAAGATGCATTTATTTTAATCCTGGGGGCAATCATCAATTTAGACTGTTTAAAAAAATTTTATTTAAAAAAAGGAAAAAAGAAAATGACTGTAACCTTGCAAATAAACACGTTCTTTTCTAAAAGCTTCAGTTTTCATTTGTGATACTAATATTTGAACTATTTCTCCAGAGAGATGTTGCTGTTGGCGTTGGGTGCCCTCCTCCTGCTCTTCTGCAGCCTGGATGTTTGGTACTTCCTGCGAGGGGCCCAGGTGTTCATCCAGGCATGGTTCCAGCCCAGGATACGGGACATTTTAGCGGAACAGAGCATCGAAGGCTTGGTCCTTCCACATGATTTGGACTACTTGGGCCACATGAACAACTCTCGGTATCTGAGGGAGTGTGACTTTGCGCGCTTTCACCATTACATGAGAAACGGGCTGTTCATGGCCTCACGCAAACTGGGGGCAAAATTGGTGGTAGGGGCATCTACCATCCGGTACCGCCGCTCCTTGGTCTTCCGTGAGGCTTTTGAGATTCGGACCAAAGTTTTGGGCTGGGACGAGAAAGCCTTTTACTTGGAGCAGCGTTTTGTGTCTAAGAAAGATGGCTTCGTCTCTGCGATCATGCTCTGTAGGCAGAATGTGGTGCACTGCAGCCCCGAGACCATCATTGAATTTATCTGCAAAAAGAAGGTGAGGGAAGTGGTGGCGTTATCAAAGTGCTTCCGTTCAGGAGTAGAATCCACAAAAGCATCACATTTTAGTATCACAAAACTATGTGTATTACTGGCTGATTAATCCACTTTATTCATCTAACGCTTTGTCCACTTACAGATCGAGTGCCCAGAGTTTCCTGAGGACCTCAAACACTGGATGAACTTCATTGCGGCCAGTAGCCAAGCTCTGAGAGCAGAGAGTGGACTAGAGGGGAAGAACAAGTGAAGCCACACCATGACCCTGCGTATCATGAGTGTAGACACATTTCATATCATATATAGCGTTGCACGCACATATACATGCACACAAACACTTAAACATTGTAGAGCATTTTAGTTGACTTCCAGGAGTATCTCCTTTGGATTAATCCTACCTGCTGTGTATTTTTGTAAGACGTGAAGTTCTTTGACCCGAGGGGAGCTGAATATGAAAACTTGAACTGTAAGGTTTCAAATGCTCGGTATGTAAATGGATCGCAATGGCGTTTGTAGCTTTACCCTTGCAGCTTATTCAGTAGTTGACTGTGAGTAGACCAGCATTAGACATCTTCATTCTCATTCAGCAAAATCCTCTAACCTCAGATAAGCATGTAGAGCGAAATGTAATCTTCCACTGACGTCAATGCATGTTTTGAAACAACCAGAATATTTTTGTGCCTGTTTCTAGTAGTTTAGAACGCGTTATAACTTTTCACAAAAATAAAAAAAAAAAGACATGGGTGTAATGAAATACTTGAATGGATGTAATGAACATGTGCTGACGATTGTTTTAATTTCCCCATCAGTATTTTGCACAAAGTTATTATTAACCTAAATGAGAAAACAAAAATTCTTATGAGGGATGAATTTATCGGTGTAATGAAGAATTAAAATACCTGCTTTTAAAAGGACGGCCCCTCAATTGGGCCTGCGTGTGATTTTAAGAGAGCGTGCTTACATTTTAGATTGACGGGTGTAACGAGCAAACATGAGGTTGCTGGCAACTTTTCAAAACCTGCAACGCACGATTACCAATGAATGTCTGAGTGATGTTTGATTCCACTGAGGTGGTCATTTGAAAGCTGCAGTGTTCTCGTTAACGCATCAGAGTTTTTCCTTTGTGACCAAAGTAATGTACTGTGTGAAGGAAATTCAATTTTTTTTTAAAGATGTCTAATCTGTTTTATTTATGTTGTTAATGCACTGATCACAAAATCCTTTTAAGTTTGAAGTTATGCATTTTCTGTTTATGTCCCACCTATTTATGATTTATTGAAATGTATCAAACTTTATTTATTGTGTTTGTTAATTACTTAAGTGCATTTTTCAATTAAAAATGCTCTGGAAACTGTGTTTGGGTCCTTGTTTTTGTCTTCGAGCAAGGTACACATGCAGTTGGGTTTGTAGAACTTCACAGGATATTTTTACAGCTAATGTACTTAATTTACCTTAAACAGCCTTTAGGCGATCATTTAACAGTTAACGTTTGGCATGTAAAGCTGAAATTTCTGACTTTGAGTTTTTCCTTTGTTGTTCGGAGCGGGGAAAAACCATAAGCACAGTTAATTTTTCCATCGCCAAATTAATCTTGTTTTTACAGCACAAGATGCTTTTTACAGCTTTAGTTACTATATATATATTTGTAGATAACAAGTCCAGATTACAACATGATCGTCAAAGTAATGGTAGGTATCCATTCGAAATTTTTCAACATGAAAGTGCCAACAATTGTGATATTTTAATCCATTTAGAAAAGTCCCCCCATTAGCGACCAAGTAGCCAAGGATGTACAGGCACAGGTGTAATTTCCAAAATGTGGGTTTCATTATACTCCAGAAAGGACAAAAATGTCAAAAATACACAATCACAGAAATCAGCTATTTTAATAAATAAGTGGGACCTCAAAAGAGGTATTTTAAACAGAACTCTACTCAAAAATAAAGTTTAACAAAATAATAGAACTCAAAAAACTGACCTTTCCAAATGAGAGTGCTCAACCAATGATGGGAAGTACAAATACTTTGCTACCGTGCTTAAGTAGAATTTTTGTGTATCTGTACTCTACTTGTATTTTTCTGACAACTTTTTACTTTTATTCCTTTCATTTTTAAACAAATATCTGTATTATTTACTGCTTACATTTTCAAAACAGACTTGTTACTTTTGGTTAAACTGTATCATTTATAGAGTTTATAAGAGAGGGGGGGAAAAAAAACCCAACTCAACTATAATAGGAGACATGGTTTATCTCAGCTATCAAAATCAGTGGGTAGATGCTTTGGAATATTATATATTTGTTGTGGTTTATTTTCTCTAAGTAATTTTAAAAATTTTATATGTAATTTAAATTCGTTTAAGAGAATAACCAAATTTAGGGGATGATTTTGTAATCCTGCTTTTGTGTATGAGAAATTTGGCTTATCACAAAATAACATTACAACACAGTTTACAAAATCGAACTAAATGTTAGATTGTCTCTAGAAAAAGAATCAGGGATTGATGAAATCTTTGGTTTTTTCCATTCCTGAACATCAAGCCAGAATGTCTGCAGACAAACCTATTTATTTTCGCCTCACTCCCGCTCCGTGCCAGTTGGTGGCGATAAAGCACCTATTCGTTGTTTGCCGACCGTCGATACAGAAACAGGAAGTAGTACTGTTAAAGCCCTCCGTGGCCACGCCCCCTCATTCACTTCCTGTAAACAAAACCGTTTGTCACTTTCTAGCCGTGCTTTGGTGTTTTCAGCGATGGCTCAAGCCGGAGTGCTCTTGGACAAGGACCAGTTCAACTGCTCCATCTGCCTGGACGTGCTGAAGAACCCGGTTACTATACCGTGCGGACACAGCTACTGTTCAGGCTGCATCCAGAACTACTGGGACCAGGACGACTACCTCGGGGTTTTTGTCTGTCCGCAGTGCCGACAGAACTTCAACCCCAGGCCGCTGCTCGCCAGGAACACCATTCTGGCCGACGTGGTGGAGAAATTCAAGAACACTAGACTCCAGGAGGCCTCGGCACCGGCAGCTGGCCGAACTTTCGCCGAAGCCGGCGACGTTGAGTGCGACGTCTGCATTGGGTTGAAGAGCAAGGCGGTCAGCTCCTGCCTGGTTTGTCTGGCGTCGTACTGCGATGATCACGTTCGGCCTCACTACGAGTCCTCGGCCTTCAAGAAACACAAGCTGGTGGCGGCCTCCAAGCGGCTCCAGGAGACCATTTGTCCGCGACACGACAAGCTGCTGGAGGTGTACTGCCGCACCGACAAGCGCTGCATCTGCTCCCTGTGTCTGACCGACGAGCACAAAGGGCACGACACGGTGCTGACTGAGGAGGAGATACAGCAGAAGCAGGTAATCACCTCACCTGAGTTATTCAGGAGGAGGCTGCCTATTTTTTTTTTTCTTTCCTGAGACTGAGTTAACTGACTCCACAAAGTGCTGTCTGGAGTGTTTCCCTGATTTAAAACCCCAGTCTGCCCCTTACCCCCATATTATAAAAAGACTAAAAGTAAGCCTTAAACTAATAAAAAGTAAATGGAAACAAAACATTTTCACACAGTTAACTAAATCTAAACTATAGATCGCAAACTCCCTTTGGAAGAAAATAAAAAATATAAGAACCACAAACACTAATAAATATCCAAAACTACTTGTCCTGTGTTAGGTAGTGGTTTACACATTCACCTTACAAGTAAAAGCTCCCTGGTTCAATCCCCAGAGGAGGTGCCAGTCTCTGTGGACTACTTCTTACATAGTGCTTTTCCACTCTACTTGAGCTCTCAAGACATTTTATACAACATATTCCCACTTCTCTCTGTTTCTAAGTGTTTCCATCACACACATTCACACTCAGATGAACACATCTAAAGGCAACTTTGGGGTTCAGTATCTTGCCTAAGTATACTTTGGCCCTGCAAAGGATTGAACCACCAGCCTGACCTGCTCTACCTCCTGAGCTACAACAACTCCTGATCTCTTTGGGGTTGTTTAAGGAAGGGCGTCCAGTGTAAAACATCTAATGCAAGGGAAAGGAGTCTCTTCTTTTTCTAGGTGGCTAAAACAGAAGTATAAACTAGCATTAGAATGTATTCAATGCTTTTTCTATACTAAAAGTGTTCATATATGTGTCACGGCTATCAAAATTGGCCCACGGTGTAAAATGAGTTTGACATTCCTAATCTAGATTAAAATGTAACTAAATGCATCTGTGGATCACTGGATCGTCTGAATGAAGAACTACTGCTTTTCTCTTCTATTAGACAGATTCTACGCTTCATGAACGTATCGTGGTGTTTATTGTTCTGACTAAGTCTCCTTCATTTTCACACGTCACACTGCAGATAAATCAGCTGTACTGTACTACTTCCCATCGTCTGGAGAGTCCGCTTTTGGATTCTGGTTTTACCTTTCAGACCTCTGCAGGGAAGGGCATCATCTTTTACTGCTTTCTTTTAAAAAGCAGATTTTTAAACTTGCTTTTGGGTAACTTTTTGTTTTTATGTTTTAACGTTTTTGTTGCACTTTGCAAACGGTGCTGCATAAATAAAATCTTAAGTACTTTCTTTCAGGTTGTATTTCCATATGACTGTAGTCAGGGTTTGACAAGTCAAAATACTGCAGTGCAGCTTAAAGGTAAACATTACAGTCAAGGCAGCTTTTTTCTCATATAAATATACTCCACAGATCTAAATGTGTGTTGACATTTCCAACATGGACTTTGAATCCAGTCCAGAGTCAATGAATGTTACATTGTGTCTTTTTTTTTTTTTTAAGTGAAGACCTTATCTAATTCAGGGGAGATATTTGGCCCGATTCACAGTGGGACAAAAATAGTCTGACTGTTAAGATGCTTTAGAGAAACGGGGCAGAAATGACACACACATCTATCACACACACGCGCACACACACACGGGTAAAATGAAAAGCTGCAAATCCTATAATTAAACACATTTGAGAGGCTGGAAGCACACGTTGAAATGATTATCAAAGTGGTTGCCATGTAATTATCTTTAAATCAGCTCATTGTTTCACTAATTTTGTGTTGTCTATTCTTTAATTATGAGCCAGAATTTTTTTTTTTTAAAGCTCCTATTCGGTTTTGTTAATCAGTTGCCATTTGTAGGGTTGTATTCTACCTTACATCAAATGTGACAGAGAAAAGCAGTGAAAATTTTTTTCCCAAAATGAAATAATCCTCAACTAAAGGTAACGTTATCTGTTCCCTTATAAGAGAACTCGCTCATGCATCTGGTATGTACATTTGCTTGTGATCCTCAGAAGTTGGGTTTGTGTTTCAGTCCTGAAGGACCTTTTGTGTGTAAGATGAACTTGATAACCATTGTACCACTGAGCCACCTATGTATGAACAAATATTTGTCCTCATTCACAGCAGTATAAAATCGATGTGACTAAGTGTTAGGGTGCTTTAGAGAGGAAGAAGCTATTTTCAGCTGCTCTCTTATCACAGCTGTGAGTTTTACACCAGATACAATCCCAAAGGCACCTGTGTCTCCAGCTGGAATCAAACCAGTGACGCTTCACTTGCTGAGCAAACCACTACATGATGGAGCCAGTTGTTAAGATGACTTAGAGAAACGAGGAAAAAAGAAAAGTGCAGCCAACTTAGAAATATTTAAAATGACTCCAACAGATCAAAGGAAAAGCTGCAAATCCTTTCCTATTTGTCTTATCAAAAAAAAAAAAAAGAAGCTGACACCCCCATGTTCAGTTTGACATGCTGTAACTCCAAATGGATTTGGGTGTCTCCCTGGAATTAAACAAGGGCTTTTCCATTTGATAGGCAAATGTATAAACCACTGCACTATGGAGCCACTGCTTTGTATGTTCAAATAATAATCACGCAAATGAACATCATTTAATTTTCTGTATACCAGTTGCTAACTGCTGCTGTTCACTATTCTTTTATGGTGAAATGAACTAATGACTGCATTTTAAGGGTCTCAGTGGGTTTTGTTACCGAGTCATAATTTGTAATACAGTTTTAATGAGGAAAGCGTTAAAGCAGATAACTCAGATCATTTGTGTTAAGAAGCTCCAACACTCATCACTGAGTATCACGGTGTTTCAAAATAAATTTTCAGCCTGATCTGCAGTAGGACCAAACAGTTTAACTGTAGACAAAGAGTCTCTGTGATCTGGTTAAATGGGGTGTAAATGGTAAAGCAAACTTTAGATGCCTTTCAGTATTTTTACTTTCACTCTGAGTATATTTCTTTTCTTTTTTAATTTTTTTTTAAGTGATTCAGTTTTAGTGACAACTGACTTCAGTCTGTAGCAGGAAATCTGGATAATGTAGCACAGAATGAGATGCTTCTACTTTTGTTCAGTTACATTGACTTTTAATTTTTTAATATAACCGTCTTCTTTTCCTCAGAGGCAGCTTGGTGAGATCAAGCAGAGCTCCCAGCTGAGGATTCACCAAAGAGAAAAGGAGGCGCAGGAGCTGAGAAAAGCCATTTTCTCTCTTGGCGTAAGTGCTGATGTTCAACGTCTCACTGTAGATGGTAAAAATGTCTAATCTTTCTAATGTTACAGATTTACTTTTGCTATTTTATCAGCTTCTGAAGGTTTTTTTGTCTTTCTTCATTCTTTGCCTGGCGTTCCGTCCTCTGTGTCTCCCTCCAGCGTTCGGCTCGTGCAGCAGCTGAGGAGAGTGACGCCGTCTTCTCTGAGCTGATTCAGTCGATAGAGCTGAAGCGCTTTGAGATTAGAGAGCTGATTAAAGCTCAGGAGAAGACAGCCATCGGTGAGGCGGAGAAGCTGCTGGAGCAGATTCAGAAGGAGATCGCGGAGCTGAAGAAGAATGAAGATGAATTGGATAAGCTTTCCCATGCCGAAGATCCCATCCATTTCCTTCAGGTAGAACGAGAGTATATCAGACTCTCAGGATGGTGACTCTAAAGTGTTTTACTATGATGATGTGCTACACAATGAAAACAGTCCCTGTTTGTAGGGAGTTTTTAAACCTAACTTTGGTATTTCTGGAGCTTTATCACATCCAGACCCTTTCATAGATCATCTTTCATTACTGTCATCCCAGTCTTGGATCCTGGTGCCTCGTGGTCGTTGACCAACCCATTTTATGTCTTGTCTTTTGTCACGAATGACACGCCCTCCACTGATTTCTGTTACTCACCCTTCCTTGTAGAGTTCTGTATAAATAGCATGCTTGCAAATGACTCTGCGTCAGTTTACCTTCCTAGTCTCTATGTTGCTGAAATATTCATAAACACACCGCCACAGCAAGCTCTTGGGGAAAAAGTGGTTCAAGTTTTATCTTCACCACCGTTCTTGGTCTGTATTCAGAGCTGTCAGTCCCTCCATGCTCCACCTGTGCTGTCGGCTTTGCCGTTAGTTACCTCCGACCCAGACTTCACCTTCAGCCCGGTGACGACAGCTGTGTCAGATTTTAAGGCGCTGCTGCAGGAGGTCTGTCAGGATGGATGTGTCAGCATTTATGAGAGAGGTAGATGCAAAGAATTGTATCACAATCAAGTTTTTGCACCATAAATGATTGTCAGCTGTCTGTTGACATTGTTCTACTTTTTTATCTTTTACAGTGAGAAATATAGTAATTGTAAGGAATCCAGATCTCGCAGTCCAGTCTGACAGGACGGCGTTGGATGAAATTCCAGTACAAATGGAAGCAGCTGCATGTGAGTGTTCATGTGTGTCACATATTCACAGTGTTCAAACAGCACAGTTTTGGTGGTCGTGGATGATTTTTAATCATCTTAAATCACTCTTTTAAATCAAAGTCACCGTATTCAAACATCTATCTGTGCTGGATTTAACACTCTCACA
>VVHJ01015762.1:11254-23345 GCA_015107715.1 Tylochromis polylepis | reverse complement strand
CACTCAGTTCTTTTTAACCCCCCCCCCCCCCAAAAAAAAGTCAACAAGCAAAAAAAACTGCAAGTCAGACACTTGAAATCTTGTGGCAGTTGTTCCCCCCCAAGTTAAGAGTGAGTAATTCCATCATTTCTTTTTTGGCACAGAACCACAACGTCTGACTTAGAGTTGCTGACTCCCCTCATCCGCTTCACACTCTGCTGAAAACCTCTGCAGTGTCTACTGAACGGCATGATGTGATGAAGCCACCGGAGCCACATCTTCAAAGAGCAGAAGCAATTCTGAAGTCTTCAAGCTAGGCACTCTCATCTGCATTGCTGCATCTTGAGATCTTGTCAACAGAAATCATAAGCAGGACCAGAGACAAGGGACAACTCTAATGGAGCCAAACACCCACAGAAAGCATGCTGAACTTCCTGCCAAGAATAGTAAGACACGGCTTTCATTCCAGCTATATAATGACAGCACATTTTCATTCCCAGGGGGTCAAATACTGCCATTTTGTCAGAACCGTTGTCATTTCAAAATATGCAAGAAGTGCCATCTAGCTTGACACCCCAGGTTATGGCAATGGTGAGACAGAGCACTCACTCCCAATTGTTTTTTTTTAGATATGAATGCTAATAATGGATCTATTTGTGCTACATTAAAATGCACTGGGTAAGCATTATTTTTCAGTGTGTAGGGTCAGTGTTTTGAAATAGCATTTTTTAAACCAAAGTCTTTATTACCCAAGTTATTATTATTATTATTATTATTAGGAATAATAAGAAAAAAACAAAATGAAACTCCACAAAATAAACAGGACACAAAATGAGGTTTTTTATGTTTTAAATCAAGACCATTCTCTGAATTCAGTATTATTGCAACTTGTGCTTCAAGGCATTAACACCAAAGGAGACCATATGGATATCTCATCCACTTTCGTAACTCCTCAAAACATGTGTTGACTCAAGTGCAGTTCTTTGCAATATCTAGTTTATTTAGTAAAAAATAAAACGAATGCAGACATTTTTGGCCTAAATGTAAAAACAAAATGTCCAGGAAGGAATAAAAACAGCTTTGACATTGAACCTTGCCATTCATTACTGAGTCTTTTTATCTGGATTTGAAAGAATTTTCTTCATTTTCCGCGGTGTTCAGCGTTCATTGTTTATTACTCTCCCCGACCGAGGGACCGGCAGTTCTAATCTTTCAACTGCTACATGAAAAATGATTGAAATCAGTCAGAAGTCAGCAGGTTTATGTATGCAGCTGTAATAAGGAACGTATCTACATGCAACTGTCATCAAGCCACCTTTATGCCTCAGCGTACCAATTAAACATAACAAGTATGTAGCGATTCACCTGTTTGTAATATCGGCTTCAGGAGACTCTAGCTTTAATGTTGCTGCTGGGAGTTGACTGCTGATTGGAAATGTGAACTCCAACACGCACGCAGACAAGTTAATGTTTACATCAATTCAGAAGATATTATATTGACTTAGATTAATTTCTCAGAAGACCCTAACCTTAGCCGTAAGTGCTGCTTGTCTATTCCTATCTTCATTCTGATTTTGAACCAAGACTACTTCTGTAAACAGAATTATGTCCCCACAACATGAGTAACACAAGTACGCATACACATAAAGAGCAGAATGTTATAAACAGTTCATTGCGTCTAAAGAATTAATTCAAAAGTGTCAGCAGACGTTGGAGCATGATAGTGGGTCAGCACTGCACTGGCTAAAAAAGATGCAGCCGTTTAATCCTCATTCCCAAACATGCGTCCACAATCCATTATAACCCCAAACAAAAGTGCAGGTGGACGCATTCAGTCAGCTGTGGGTTAGGGTTAAATTTTGGCAAACTAGTGAAGAAAGATGGACCTTTTGGGATATTTCTGTTTCTGCTTAGCAGCATTTACAGAATCATGCTGCTTTCCTTCAGTTTTTAAAATCCATCCATTCCTATAATTACTTTTAGTATAATTTTTTTTAAAAAATCCAGTTTACACTGAAATATCAGAAGTACATTTATTTTCACTCAGTTTCCAAGAAGCCTTAGAGAAAGGCGTTTCCAATCTTAAAGCCAATTGAATACCCATTTATGCTATTGATTATGTGTCACCATGTGGCTTGAATCCAACTCTCAGATCTCACCAAAGTATTTCCTCAAAAGGTGATCAAACAGTTGTCACAGCACTCAAGTTAAACCAGGATTTAAGCAAATTTCATCAAAAGCACAGATGCCTTTTCGAATCAAACGTTCCCCCTGGGCAAAAGTAAAATGAAAAATGCACAAGCCTGTACATGACAATGGACGTGCAGGCCCCTAATTTTACTGATCATGCGCACTAAATGTGCCTGTCACAGACATTGTGAATAAATGCTGTTATCATCTGTTGGCAACAAGCAAGTTGCCTGCAGCTAAGGCAGACACAGAGACAAAACAAAATATTATCCTCCCACAAAGAGCCTGAGGCAGGCAGAAAACACAACACCCGCAGTCATACAGAACATGTAAATATGTTTATTAATAGCTATACATTTACACTCATGTATATGTACAGTAATGCTCATATTTCTACTGTCCTACATTCACATGTTTTATAACAGCATGAACAGAATGTGACAAGATTTATGTAAAGCCCAGTAATGCAGGTAATATATTATTCATGTCCATAGGTGGGAGGGGGGGGTGGGGGCAGATTTTATTGTTTCTGAATTCCTGTCTTTTACCTCTCCCTGGGTTTTGCAACATGTGCATTTAGACTCGACAGAAAAAAGACCTAAAGGTTATCTAAAACTCTCAGACTACCAAAGTGTGTTCATAGTGCTACAATGCAAGAGGGTACTGTAGAGGTGGTTTTATTATTTGTAAAAAAAAAATGGTTGTAAAACCGCAGGGAAAGATTAAAAAAAACAAAAAACTTCACTTTCCAGATGTTGAGTTTGTTCCACCAATGCAGGGACAGAAGAAACAAGAGTCTTGACTGAGATTAGAAGCAATAAAACCCTCAGAGTGAGTGTCCAGCACCTGAGGTTTTGACCATGCCATGGTCGAAACCTCAGGTACTGCCTTGTTGGCCAGAACTGGAATCTTTACCTGGATTTGTGCCACTACAAGGAGCTTAGTCTTGTCCAGACTGAGATTTATAATGCCAACATGATAGCAATTTTTGATAGCAATATGTGGTCTCTCATTTTCTATTGGAAAGGTCTCAAAAGGGGATACTCTGTAAAATAAAGAGAGAATTCTATTGGTGGTCTTTGAATTCTTTATCTGGGATTACAAGGCTAAGCATAAACTTCCCAGAAGCCAAATATTTCTGCATGAAAATAATAAGCCTTTGTCATTTTCTTATTAAGCTTCTTGAAAAGAGAGACGACTTTCCATAGAGGGAGGGTGCTGGTGATCCAGGTCCATAAAACACAGAGTTTGAACAGAAGTTGGCTTCCTTAAACAATCACAGTTCTTAAGATAATCAAAACTATGACAATGCAGTGACCTTAACAAACTCAAATGAAGATGTACACAAACTCACGCAGTTATAAAATATCTTCTGCCTTTATTATCAATACTTGCGCTCTCATTCTCTCATTCACTGCTGCTTGTGTTCACAGAACTCAGAAAATTTGATGCATGTG
The DNA here is from genome assembly GCA_015107715.1 of Tylochromis polylepis. Lineage (NCBI taxonomy): Eukaryota > Metazoa > Chordata > Actinopteri > Cichliformes > Cichlidae > Tylochromis > Tylochromis polylepis. The sequence goes on along the minus strand of VVHJ01015762.1, from coordinate 19,719 downwards.
AAAAAAACTAGTGCACGGCTATCGTAGTGCTCAGAGTAAACAGGAGGCTTCTATCTAAAGGAGAGCCCATTTTAGTGTGAATTACAGCTGCATCAAATAATGCACATTTATCTGAGTATTCATGACTTTGTCATTACTGTTAAGTCTTAACAGCATGCATTTAAAATGATCTAAGGCCTTTGTCAGCTGGATAATATCCTACTCCAATCATGTTTGTGTCACTGAATGGATCGCTTGGCTCCATGTCATCAAATGCAGTGTGACAGTTAACATAATAGGCGTGCAATACTAGACTATATCATTTGCCAATTAATTAATCCAATAGAGCCTAGCTAGACCTATTAAATCCTATTCTAATTAATCAGATGCCACCAGGATACTCTGTCACTTACCCCAAATTTGAAGGATAATTACCCAAATGGAAGCCAGTAATGTCACTGCAGAGATTTTTTTCCTAATGATATCTGCTTTTGAAAAGGGAAATGAGGCATGTTCCTGCAGATTTTCAGTATAGAAGTGACAGATTTACTAGGTTACTGATAAATCATGGCTAAACCTTGTGAGAGGTAACAAATCTGCATGTTGAAACTCTGGAAGGTATCAGGATGACTTTTACAAGTACACGAGTGGGAGGCATATTTTTTCTGCCAATGCAAGGATGCAGTTTGGTTTTTATATCAGTAACTCATATTGTGTTAAATTTTGTCATAAGCCCCAAAGCTTAAACTTCTTTAAAGTGGTCTGGTTGACCACAGGGAAGGGAGGAATCCCATAGAGTTAAAAGAAGACCAGGAACTGAGGCGAATATTAAGAGTCTTGTCATCTTCTCCTCTTGCACACAGTATGAGACAAAGTTCTTCAAGTACGAACTTCCAGTGAGAAGACAAGAAAAGAACATAGCAATTTTGGGGCAGCATGAGAGAAAGTGAAAAGGGAGAGAGGGCGATAACAGGGAGAGATACAAAAAGGAATATTAGTTTATTACACCGGGCCAACTTTCCAGAGGGCTAATATCCAGCTTTTACTTAATTATACACAGATTCATGCTTGTGCTTATGTGACTTTTCCTAATGTTTCCTTCTTCACTGTAATATTTGTGAGGTCATTTATTTTTGGACACAATAATAATGAATTCACTGTGTGGAGTTAATGTCAATATGTATGACAGATACACCACAACCCACTGCTGTTAGAGTAATTTGTGTATCTCCTTTATATTCTTTTTGTTTTGCATAATGGTCACTGAAATGGACGACTTTTGTAACAGTTCATCTTTAAATATAGTTCTGAGATTTTCTTTTTAGTTAATTTTTTTCTCCCTGTGGTGTAGAGCTACAAAATATGGATAATGAAGTTAATGGATATTTGCCAGTCAGTAGCACAGCTTTTTAAATCTCATTCAAGGTCTCTTCGTGTCTCGCTGCTTCACGTGTGCTCTCCTGCTACTTATTGGTAGTTTGAATTTAATAATAAATCAGACTGACCTCCTCTTAAAACTATGATGCTCAAGGCATCTTGTTGTTCTCATTTGCAAAGAGTACCTCTTTGCAGGTAGATTTTTAAGTGTGTTTCTGCTAATTGGCTCCCCTTTGAACAACCGCATCCACTAATGACTGTCTTGCAGGCACAGCTGGAGTAGCTGACACAGACACTGGGTTCAATAGTGCTGCTCAGGGCAGCCAAAACAAATGACAGAACAGTCGCTAGTAGGTGTTTAAATGTTCAGCATATTTGCAGGCATTATTGTTGCCTTACAGATCCTTCAGATGCTGGATAATAACAAGTTTGTGTTGGCTACAATGATACAGTTTAATTTCATTTTGAATTCATGAGCAGATTTTCCAGATGAATACTAATTTTTAACACTGTTTATTTAGATAAATAAAGTCAGACAGATGGACACACAGCCCATTGACCCTACAGCTTCCCCACAGACCTGTTTAAACACCGAATTCTAGACAGCAAAAACACAAAACACTGCCCACATCTCTTAGATGTACTCTTTTATTTTTAATAGGAGTAACCACAATCTACTCTGAGTGGTGCATAGACAGGATGCTGAGGCATGTGTTTGTTGAACAGGGAGAAGGAGAAAAAGGAGCAGAAAAACAGAATAGTGTTTTTTAGTTGTTGTTGTTTCCTTTAACACCACTTAGTCATGAGTAGCTTGCTTTAAATGTAATAAAACCAGCCAAAAAACAAAAAAACTAAACCAAGAAGAAAAACCCAACAAAAAACACTTTTACATTTCTCAAACCACAGATAATCACTCTACTAGAGTACTCTGTGAGCTAGCTAGTATATAATTTTTGTTATTATTTCTATAGGTTTTTTTTCCATATGCATTCTTTGGGGGAAGAGATCAGAGTCAGACACAAATGTAAAAAAAAAACACAAAAACCCCCCAAAAAACAATGCAGCTATGGACATAGTCACATGAGGTGGGTCTGGTCATGAAAAAAAGAGATTCTTTCTTAGTGTAATGTAAACTTTTGCCACATTTTAAAGCAGCGGGCCTTGAACTTGTGTAACTCTGCCCCACTGCACAAGAGGCATTATAATCATTAAAAAAAAAAAAAAAAACCTTTAATCTATGTGCAAGACCACAAAGGCTGCATGCCTGACCAAGACTGAATCCAGAGATGTTCCAGGTTGGTAAAACTTTCAAAAACCTCTGCTGTGACAGCTGTCACAGTTGTTGACGCCAGAATGTCACTGATAGACTTTCATTTTCTACACATTCAAAGTTTCTGTCCACTGTTATTCCATATGCTAACTTATATATGTCTATTTATTCTGTGGCTCACATCTCACTAAGGTTCATGTTGAAATGTATAATGTTGCAGATAGTCAACAATTCACTCATTGAAATTCTGAGTCTGTGATGGAGGTTGTGCTTATTCTCCCATAACATGATTAATCTATAATGTTACCTCAGGCTGTGTATTTGGAAGAGAGAGTCTTGCTTATTCACCTCTAGTGCTGCAGATACTTATTGCTATTCCCTGCACATTTTTGCTTGACATGAATGGATTTTCAACTTGTCTCAAATTTAACCCTGCTCCAAATTGGTGCAGGAGCTCATATTCAGGAGCACAAAGGGATGGACAGAACCAGCTATGCAGTGACAGACCCTTCAGTCAACTCATAATGTTAAAGCATATTCTGTAGCAATTTTTCTATTAATTGTAGCAGACCTACTATATTATAATCCATACTTCTGTGGCTGTGGACCACTGGTACTGCTCTCTTTGCATTCCTCACTGGTAATACTAAGGAAATTAACATACTCTGTGTATGCTGGCTGCTGCTATAACTGGTCTAATTATGTTGATGTACAGTAAATTTGATTGCATGCGGCTGTCTCTGTCCAGTTCTTTTTGCAAACTGTAGATGTGTTAGGCTAGAGGCTAATGAAGTGTTTAAACTCAGACTTATTCTACAGCACATGGAATAAGTCATCAAGTTCTGGCTCCATGTACAAGGACAAGGGCAAACACAATAGCCACAGTTAGTAATTACCCATTACTGTGTTTGAATAGAACACTATTAGACGTTCTTGGACTCAAATGCAAATGTACAATACCACTAATAGCACTGCAAATCAATAAAGACAGAGAACAGCTACACAGAAGCAAAGTATTAGCAACCAGCCGTTTGAACAGTTTGAATGGAACTGGCTGTGTAGTTATATATATATATATAATATCATTGGTGCATATGGACTACACCACAAGTCCCTAGGGGTCCCCAAGTCCCAGTGGGAGACACTGTCAAAGGTGGTTGAGAACAACAGGGCTTAGGTCCTGCGGGACTTCAAGTTGCAGAAAGACAAGCAGCTGCTGGCCAACCAACCAGACATAGTGATGCTTGACAAGGAGCAGAAGAGCGCACTTGTGATAGATGTGGCAATCCCAGTGGACAACAACATCAAGAAGAAGGAGCACCAGGGGCTGAATGAACAACTGGAGCAGATGTGGAAGGTGAAGTCTAAAGTAATCCCAGTGGTAATAGGAGCATTAGGAGCTATAGCCCCAAAACTGGAAGAGTGGCTCCAGCAGATTCCAGGGACTACAACAGAGCTCTCTGTCCACAAGAGTACAGAATGCATGAAATGAGGAAGCAAAAAAAGATGGATGTAACCACTGTGACATCACCTGCTGCTTAGTGAGCTCTGTCTTGAAGCCTTGAGCTGAGTTTATTGAAGCTACATAAGATGAGTGAGGAATTAAATCAAATGAAATACCGAATGACACTGCAAGCTTTTGCCATAGCAACAAAGGATCCTTGTCCCAAAATATACTCTGCTTTATTGTCCCATGTGAGTCTTATTACCTAATTTAAGTGTTAATTGAAACAATATAATGTTTGTGACATTATGTTGTATTATTATATTACATTTACCTCATTGGGAAAGTGTTTACTGATGTCATTGATCAGTCTTTTTTCCATGGACTTCTAGGCAGTTGGACTTCCTTTTGCAGTCAGAGGAGTTTCCCCTCCCCGACTATTAGAAAGAAAATAGTTTTAGTTTTGGCCACACTTTTCATCCCTAGAAGTTATGCACATCTTTTATACACAGCCTATGTCCCAAAATCAAATACACGATTCAATATAAACAATTTATCATGCAAGAATTTTGCTCTGGGGTTTCAATAAAAAAAAGTATACTTTTTATTATTTTGGACAGAGTGACAAAAGTTATTCATACATAGGTCAGGGTGGAGCAGGTAGTTGTGTATTCATGACTAACTACAGTTGTTCTTTGACACACTTGAATGTGACAGCTTCTCTCAATCTAAATTCACTTTTTGGCTTTCTTCCAATAAGGAAGAGAAAAAAATCTGTCTTTCCTTTTCACTCCATTGCTCATAGCCATAAACATTAATGAGTCAGGTTTGTGTGACAATGAAATTCCACCTTCATTGCTGAAGAGCAGGCGTGACCTACCCACCAATGTCTCGGTAACAGTTTGCAGCAGTTTTGAGACTAACATAAGTTGACACCCATGGAGGTGCATGAGGTTCACAGCTGAAGTGAATCTAAAGGAACAAAAACAATGAGCTGCAAAGAATTTTTGTTTTAATTTGGCCAATAATCATTAGGAGATATTTTGGACCAAAAGAGCAGGTAGGTATGAATCAACTGCATAATGAACCCCAAAATATGAATAATTATCCACTGAATGGCCTACTTTCTATGAAAAAGGTATTTTCTCTTCCATATTAAATCTACTTTCCAATGCATGGAACTTGCCGACCGGTGACTCAAAACAGCACACTGCACTACTTATGCAAATATCTCATAAATACCTTTCTATATACAGAAAATATATATTAGAGGATATACATCATATTTGCCTTATATGGTGATAGCTAACACACTCTGTAACAACAGTACTTCTCACTTATGCTCACATATCCTCAGGAAATGGCTTGTCTTGTTTGACAATTTACCTGTAAACCAGACACAACACAATTTCTTAATATGATATTCATTTCATGTGCAGAAGAATACAGTCACAGGATGTTTTTAGACTCATATCCAGAACTTGTTTGATTTAGGATTGATTAAGAAGTTGTTAATTATTCTTTTTAATCATCTTCTCCGTATAAAAGATATACATGCTGTTGGGCAGCAGCTTCATTGCACCTTACTGGTGTCAGTCAGATGGAACACATCCTGATTATTCTTATGCAGATTTTTCTCGAGTTGCACATCATGTACCCCCCCCCCCCCCCCCCCCCCCCCCCCCCCCCCCCGCCGCCGCCCCTTGCCCCCTTGTCCCCCCATCGGAAGAGGTGAATGAAAGAGAGGGGCAGATTTGCATCACAAGCACTCGTAATAAACAAGAATGCACAATGAAAGAAGCCTTTTTGAGACATGTGGCAGTTTAGCCAGTATTTAAAATGAATAATTTATTGATGAAATTTCAGCAACATATTGCTTCATAGATCAGTAAAGTAACGAGATTTATTCCTCTGCTGGGACCTGATGAAATTTTTATGGTGTTTTCGGATGCCTGTCAGCTTAAAGCACAAATTTCAAGGTTAATCTTTCAGATTTGATCCCCTTGAAATGAGCCCAGACTGATCTACTGTGCTGTGGAAACTGTAATTGGGATCAAAGGGCAATAATTCATTCTTACAGTTTGTTCCTCCTCTTGTTGTCAAAGTAGCTGCTCATTTACAAAAAAAAAAAAAATCTGACATATGTCACTAATATGTGGGCTAGCATTTATCACATATCCAGGCATAAATATCTACACTACCCTGAGCAGTAAAAAGCCTTTCAGGTTTACTCCAGCCTGTTTCCTAATGACATGGCGATAGAGCAGTGAAGTATCGCCATCACTCATAAAAAGCGACATAAATCGTTAGGAAATGATTGAGATATTTTGCGCTACAGCAGGTGCAGTATCTATAGATGGCCAGTAGGGGTAGTGTGTGATTTTAGTAGAAAACTTTGGAGGCATGTGAATTCACTCCTTGCCTGCAATTAAAGTGGAGAACGTAAAAAGGCGAAGCGAGGGGTTCCGGGGTGTTTAAAACATCCAGTCCCTTATTAAATATTGTTTCTAAGAATTCTGTATCCTGGAAAGAAACAAACAGATATAAATGTGCAGTGTTTGCTCTTCATTTGTCTGTCTGTCCTGTGCAGTTCAGTGAAGGAGCTGTCCACTGCTGGTGGTGCTGAAACTTTGTTTTTTGTTTTTTTTGCGCCTCTGACAGACTTAACCAAACAATTAAGAGATATTTCCGTTTTTATTACATCCACGAGAAATATCCTTTAATTGTAAGATTATGCCCATCTAGAAATCTTCTGCCACGAGTTCCTCTTCTTCTTTATAGCTCTGCAAACGCCGTGCATTGCTCACTGATGTGTGTAAGGCTACCCAATAAAAATTACTGCCACCCTATAGAATGATTCGTGTCCTAAAAATGAGCTCCAACACTTTGACCTCGGCTATATATATATATATATTTTTTTTTTTTTAAAAACACACCCATGAGGCAATTCTGCAGAAGCAATATTCAATTAATCGAACAAGCCAGGCTATGAGAAAACAGGTTTGTTTTCTGTTTGCTCCTCTGCGGAATGCTCCTCCGTCAACTCCATCCAGCTGTTCTTTGGTTCAGACAGGCGTTGTGGCTTCTGTCACGTCTGTCTCTCATCCATCAGCCCTCGCCGAGGATCACAGTGTGTAAATCCTTTTCTCTGGCACATCAGCTGCGCTCCGTTGTCGCTGAAGTATGGTGAAAATGTGTCCCAGTCGTTCTGTTCTCTCACATCTTCCCCGAAAACGCCAACTTCTCCAAAAGTAAACTGTTCACACCGCCGCCAAATATGTACGCTGACTTTTGCGTGTCTGCGTTTGTCGCGTTGTTTTATTTCTTTTCTTTTTTCTTTCTTTTTTTTTTAAGTAAGGCATATCTTGTTAGGGGGTTATTTTTTTTCTTTGCCTGATTTAACCTCCAGTCGTGTGTTTAATTATCGGCTCTCCACGCGTCTTTCTCCGTCTAGTCCAACTCATTTCTACCCGGCTTGTCGAAAAAAGCACCCGAGTCGTGAAGTCTCTGCAGTCACGTGATTGAGACAGAACTGAAGAGAGTGATTTTTTTTTTCTCTCGGAGTGTGTATGTGAGCGTTTCTCCGTGTGTTGTTGGAGGGGTGTCCCTCCTCCGCATATTTTGCTGCTTGCCATGCTTTAGACGCCGGAGCGCAGGGAGAGAGGCGAGAGTGATAACGCCGGTCTCTCTCACAGGGCTACCTGTCTTTTTAGGCTTACCTCGAATCCCCGTCGGTTCGCCCTGGTCTTTTTGAGCCCACCTTCCTGCGGTCAGCTTGTTTTTGTTGGTTTAAAAGAGAGCAAGAGAGGAAGAGAGAGAGCAAGAGAGAGAGAGAGAGAGAGTAAAAAAAAACTGTGGTCATTTCTGTAGGGTTTACGCGGGTCTGGTCTATCAGGAGGAGGATCGCGGTTCTGTTTGGCACTGGGTTTTGATCATCTTTCTTTCTTTCTTTCTTTTTTCTTTTGGGTGCTCCATTTGGACAGTACAGGACAGCCGAGCAGAGCTTGGATGAGCCGCCTCACTGAAATCCCGAGATGGAGTTGCTGCTGATCTGCCTTTCCCTGTGGATATTGCAATGCAATTCGGCCAAAGCGGACTCAATCATACATATCGGTAAGCGTCCGGCAAAAAACAAAAAAACAAAAAAACAAAACAGAACATGTTTGGGTTGGTCAAGTGTAAAGGGGTGCGGGAATAAAGGTCAGCCTGCTTATACTGCCGTGATCACAAGATTTTGGTGAGAGGGCGGGATAAATAGAGTCTACTCAGCTTCATCCTGCGTTTAAGAAACACTTTGACTCTCCGGCGAGTTGAAAAGTTGGTGTTTTGTAAATGACCAATCACCCGACCCTCATTGCTACAGCTATTTTGTTCATAATATTTATTGGTATTTAT
>VVHJ01015760.1:3720-19735 GCA_015107715.1 Tylochromis polylepis | reverse complement strand
TTATTTTCCTGCCTATTTATGCTTTGTTCTTATCTTTAACGTTATGCTGCTCTGTTGTATCTGTATCTCAATTGCCCCTCGGGGATAAATAAAGTCTTCTGATTCTGATTCTGATTCCATAGTCCATCGCAAGAATCTTTGCATCTCTGCCATTATGACATTTTCTGTTCCCAAATCAGAGCGAATCCTGGCAGGTGTGCCCATCCTCTTTTCAACTTCTGCTATGAAATAACCAGCAATGACTTTGGGATCACTGTTTGTTGAATAGGCATGAAGCCAAATCATAACTCTCGAAAAGCCATCAATGGCTCCATTTATACAGATTCCAAAAGGCTTCAGTTTATCATAGGAGTCAACATGCCATATGAAATTTGGTCCAGGATTAACATACGTGCATCACATTAGGCGATTTCTGCGTCGTTGCTCAACCCCATAAGGGTCAAGATATTTCAGTAAATGTCTCACAGTACTCTGCGTGACAACATAACCTGCCTGAATGCAGTTCAGGTGGTATAGTTTGTATCCATGGAGCCTCCCATGTCCCTCCAGTTGATCAATAAGAAATCCTGCCACCTCAATCAGATCAGACTCATTCTTTCTCCTGTACAGCCCCATGCATTTTAGGTTTCTTCTAAGTGTCCGCATGCTTATCACAACACTGTCCAAGCTGCTCAATAACAGCAAAATCTCCCCATGCCTCAATCCAAGCATAAAATAGAACTTAATTCTGATAAACGAGCCATTTTCTCGCACTCTGGTCTGCACTGTCATCCACTTCATTATGTTTTAAGGCAAACATATATATCATGTTCGAACAATGAAAGATATGTTATAACGTGAAAACTTTATTGTTCAAACAATATAATTATCATGTTCGTACAATATAATATTTATATCGTAAGAACGTGAAAAGTTTTTCGTTATAACATGATAATTATGTATATTATAATAACGTGATATTATGTTGTTCAAACATGAAAAGTATATTGTTAGAACAATAAAGTTTTCACATTATAATGTGATTTAGCTCTATTTTTCTTTTGCCTGGGTGGCAGCTCTACACTTCTGTAGATTACACATGGACATGTCTTAATATTTCTTCCAATCAGAATGTACACCTTGGACGATGGATGTTTCTTGTGGAAGTACACGTTAAAGATTTTAAAACCAGCCTCTAAACCAGATGTTGCTACTGGTTCATAAAGAAACCCATAAAAGTCATAAAACTGCTTCGATTGCGAGTCCAGTTAGTCCAGTAAGAATTTGGTATATTCTTACAGTGTGTGAATAAATCCGCCAAGAACCCACCGAGCGATCAACCATCTACCAAGCACTGATGACGTCAGGGAGTTGAGTCATCCAGTCGCATCCTGTTCCCTCTGCTGCCATCTGGCAAGCAATGTTTTATACACCAAACTTCAGTGCGCTTTCTTCAGTTCAGGACAGCTTAATGCCTCACAGTAGATAATAATAATTTAACTCTAAAATAAAGTTAATTCATACAGTCATATCTTTTTTGTTAGTTTTATAAAAGGACTATACCAGAGGACCTCAATTAACAAAGGTTAACTTTTGTATTCTGGTCATTTATATTTCATGTATTTTGTATTCATCCTGCTCGAAGTGAAATATTTCAAGTTTGTTTTTGTTTTAATTTTGATGATGATTTGATTCAGCTCATGAAAACCAGCCACGCAACATTTCAAATTATTAAATTCCTAATCAAAAAATTATTTACAATACAGAAATATCCGACTTCTAAAAAGTTTGTTCATTTGCACTCAGTACTTGGTTGGGGCTCCTTTACAACAAATTAGAGGATAACTGTGGCGTAGCATGTAAATAATAAGTTACTGGCACTGTTGACATGTTATTGAAGCCCAGGTTGCTTTAATGGTCTTGGCCTTTAGCTCATCTGTATTTGATGTTTCACATCTTCCTCTTGACAATAATCCATGGATTCTCACTTGGATTAGCACTGCGGTCAGGTGCTAAATCCTGTTGGTAAAGGACACTTGCATCTCCATAAAGCTTGCCAGCAGAAGGAACCATGAAGTGCTTGAAAACCTCTGTGTGACTTTGGATGTAATAAAACACATTGGACCAACCACCACCAACAACACCAGCAGAGGCTGTGGCACTTGGAATCATACTGTGGGAACGTCACACCGGACTTCAAACACCTTGTATTCTGTGCCTCTCCAGTTTTCCTTCATAAATACAAAATGTACCTTCATTTGAAAGGTGGGCTTTGGACTACTGAGCAACAATCCAGTTTTCTTTTCTCCTTAGCCAAGGTGACATGCCTTTACCATTGTCTCTGGTTTAAGAGTGGCTTGATATTAGGAATGTGACAGCTGTATCCTTTTTGCTGAAGACAGAACATCTGTGTGTAGTGACTCTTGATGCACTAACACCAGCCTCAACACACTCTTCATAAAGCTCTTCCAGGTTCTTAAATTTACTTTCCTGGCAATGATCTTAATATTGTGGTCACCAGTGTTGCTTGGTCACAATTTCCTACCACATTTTATTTTCTTTCAGTGAACTTTGTGCTATTATGCTTGATGCTCTACTCTGTGAACAGTCAGCCTTTTCAGCAATGAAAAGACAATCCTTCAGCAAACCTTAATCATCATTGCCACACTGCGTTGTTAATGTGCATGGAGCTCATAAAGGTACACTGTGTAAAATATCACCAATAAATGTCAATAGATTGCAGACTGCAGTCCACCGAATTCTATCATCTTATCCCTTCCAATTCAACTGCATAAGCCTGGTTACTAGAGGTGGGCAGATTGATCTGGCGGTGTATTTACTTGGTATCAGATCGATATCAAAATTTGTAGTATTGTACAGCACTACTAGTTACGGTCACTGGTGTAAGACCAACAACTTTGGCTGCCATTCATTTGTAGTGAGTGTAGCCAGTCAGTGTCACTGTTTACCTAGCTGCTAATGTGTGTGCACATCTATTTACTGTAGAGGAGAATGGAGAAAGGAGTCCGATACTTGTTGATGAGTCAGTGAAGCTTGCTTCTGTCTATTGACAGTGATGTTGACAGGAGGTGTTGAGGATATCCTGAGCTTTTCTGTTTGAAAGCACTGCTGTTTCCGCTACTGTTAGCTGCTGTTAATCTGTTAGCTGCTGTTAGCCGATGTTAGGGGAACTTTCTTTCAAATAGATCTAATGTTGTTGAACACTTGGTGAATAAACTCTCATTCGTTGTGACAATGTTAGCAAATTGTTTATCACAGGATTTTTAGGACACTCCAGTCTGACATCAGCTGGGATAATGTTAGCTTATAACGATTAGCTTGTTGTTTAGCCACCTTGTAGTCTGTGGACGATTAATTCTAAGTTTGTGAGAGTGCATTAATTTGTTGGAAGATGCAATTATATACTAATCAATGCATATTTATGAGTACAATATTCCTTTTTCTGTTGAATAACCTTTAAAAATTACTTGATGTACTTTTAAGCATAACCAGTAGGCTCTAGAAAATACATTGTCGCTCTTTGGTTTAAACCAAAGTCCTTTATGTGAAGGTGGTGAAGAGGCTACTCGAGAGACCATTATGGCAGATAGACAGAATTGATGTTTTGTAAATGGGTGACCTCCGTATTCAGCCATTACTGTGTGGAGTCAGCAGGAGAGCTGAGCAGTAGAAGAACTGTACTCGGTACAAAGTTCAAACAAGTAATTTTAGCTCCATTTCCTCGAAAAGTGAAAGCCATCTTATCTTCCAGCGTTCTTGTGACCCCATCACCTTCAAAGCCTTAAAGATCAATAAAAAATCCAACATAGGAGAAGAAAATAGGAGAAGAGAAAGAGAGACTATACATTTCTTTTAAATAAATCCACAAGGTTCAGTTTTTTCTGTTATACACCTATAACTTTGAGACGAAGGAATCAGGAAATAGGCTGCAAATCAGAAGTTCACTTTTCTGGTGTTTGGACCGGAGGAATTTGTGTACTTGTGTGTGTTGGCTCCATGGCCTCCTACTTTATTAGTGTATTATTCCATCTGGAAGGTTTTTGCCAAGCTGCTGAACAACTGAAACTATCCAGGTGTGAGTGTGTTGCCATAGTGACAGGTTTGTGTGTGTGTTGGAGCAGAAGCAGAAAAGACTCATGCTCTACTGTAATGTGAAGGGATCAGTTCTTGTATGATGCTGCGATTTGGCGCTATATAAATAAAATTGAATTGAATTGAATTGTATGAGGCCACTGTAATTAGCAATCAGTGACCTTCTAGAATGAGTGGATTTAGCAGACGGTCTCTGACAATGTGAAGACACAGTCATCTCAGAGGAATAAAGTACGCTTCATCATAAATATCTCACATAATCTGTCAGCCAACCTGGAGACATATGCTGAATCAGAGAGAGAGAGAGAAAAGCACACACTCATACAGTATTTTTTTTTTTTTTTTTTTAGCTTCTGCCTCAAAGATGCACTGCTGGTCCATGTTTCTGATTTGTTATTCTGCTGAGCAACTTTTTTTTTTTTTGGACGTGGTTTCAGCAAACTGTAAATTCACCCACGCAGTCACGCATAATCAGGCAATAACAGGCAGAGATGGAGGGAATAAAAGAGAAGTAGCCAATCGCATTGCTCTGGAACCACAAACAGCCCACTTCTCATCTGCAAGTAGGACCACCTTGCACTGATTAGTGGTTGTGCCTGGCAGTCACAGTCATTTCCCAATTGCCTTGACTCACTTTTCACACGACTGTGAAAATGTACCACAATCACAAGTGTGCATGCTCCCAATGCTGGCCTCACATTCATCAAGCACATAAAGTGAAATGAAGTACTGTATCAGACAACCAGAATGTTTTGACCATATGCATATCATTGAAATTTTAAAAATTAAATAAGAGAGATCTTACTAATGATTTTTGTCTGTGTACCCAATGCCAGAGAGCATTAGAAGCATTTTCTGTATACTATTATGCCTGGATTTTTAAAAAATTCACAGCCTTATTATTACTATTGTTATTATTAGCTTCAAAATAATTGGAGAAGGCCGTCTTTGCTAGCTGAAGCAGCATCATTATTCTTGTTGGGTGCACTCTTATCTCAGCAAGCCCCCTTCGGTAATTTACCAGTGACACTGCATAAGCCCGTGGCATTAGAAACAGAGTAAATAAGATAAGATATAGTTACTTCTGCAAGATAAACATAGGTGCCTCACATCTGCTTGATAATGTTTTAATGTCAAATAGATTTGTATTGAAGGAAAAGATAATGGCCATATTGATTGCTTACTACACAGTTATTACTGAATAATTGTTGCCTCTGTGGACTTTCTGGCTCCGTGTCATGTACTAGTGCGGTGTTATTGATGCAGGCAGACACTATGGTTGTGAGTCAGTCCTGTTTATAGGGACTATAAGAGCCCGAATTAGCAATCCAAGATGGCAGCACTGAACGTACACTGAACACTAGTAACACTGCAAAGTTCTAATCTGTACTGGCTCTGTACTGTTTTGTATTTGTGACTCATTAAATAAGTCATAGACAGAGCAATGAAAAAATAAAACGGGGATTGCTCCATTTTGACTGTGATACCTGAATGGCTCTACCTTGCTTGGGACTGAGACAAATCCTGTTTTCCCTCACTTTTTCCGGATCATTCTAACTCGGAAGTGCCAACACTCTGGAGTTCTGATATCCAAGTTCCAAGATATTTGGAACGCGGCATAAACCCTTAGTCTGTCTTAATAGTCTTTGACTCAGTGTGAGTAGTTAAGGGTCACGTGTGAGCACTTTGTAAGACACAAAACATTCACACCTACATCAAATCTGGAACTCTTCATCTGCTTTTAGAACTTTAAAACTAACCTAATCTAAAATAAGTCCAGTGGTTTTCATCTACAGTGACCTGGATGACTGAGAACCCACACAGACATATAATGAGGCCAGCCCTTATATGAAATACCTCAAATTCAGCAGTGCCTTTAAATTTGGGAGGTGCATCACTGGGGACCCAATTAAAAGTACACTGGACATATGCACGGCTAGGTAATGGCAAAGAACACTCTCTCTCTCACACACAGGTGATTTCATTCACACTAAAGTAAAAAGTAATGCATGATGATAAACGACTGCAGTGCAGTCAGTGACATGAAATTCAGTAAATTACAAATACTCATTACAGTGAGGAGGGTTTCTGCTGACTGAATCTCATGATGAAGGTGGTTAAAAGGCATTCCTAAAATTTCATGTTCTCTCGTGACTGTGCAGTAATAGTGTTATTGATTAGACCAGTGTCAAAGGGCCTGTTGTGACATGTGACCTGTTGTATGGGGTGAGCGTACCACATAAATGCTTTTGGTTCTCTACCCTGTGTCTGCAAGGAGAGGAAATGTAGCAATTTAACCCTTTAAAGCACTGAAGTGATTAACTATTGTTTCCTAGCTCACCTGTCTTAACGAGACGTGTTCGCAAATATGGTAAATTAATTTCATCTGTACGTGCAGTAATATTCATTGAAACTCTGCCACAAATTTACATGTGAACTGATAAGGGGTTAAAAAAAAAGCAGCTGTAAAAGCATCTTCAAAACAACAAACCTAGGAGACACACCTCATGTCCTCTGCAAAATCCATCCAAAGTCTGACACTCACTGATGAAATATTTGCAGAATACCTGTAGCTCCTTTTGTTTTCTGTCAACAAGTCTTTGACACTCAGTGAGGCTGATCACATTGCAGTTGGGGTACTAACTGGCATTCACATTTCACTGGCTGCAGAGACCGGCACTTCATCTTCCACTAATACCATCTGCGAGCTCTGGCACCATGCCTGGAACAGGACGGACGAGCAGTTAGGGACCCAGAGTGTGTGTGTGTTTATCTCTGTGTGTTTTTGTGAGATGGTGAGTAAAAACGAGTTAATAGCTGATAAAATCCGTAAGCAGGTAAGTGAGTTGCGTCAATGAGGGCATGTTTGGGATTCACTTTTTTGAGCTCAGCCTGCACCGAACAGCAGCCTCTTCCCTGCAAATTTAAGCTTGTTGGGCAGAGATAGGAATGCATTCTAGACATCTGCAGTAAATAAGTGCAAAAAAGAAGAGTTTTTAGGCTCTATGGGGAGAAAAAAATCTAAATTTTTTGGATAATAGGAGAACAGAGTGAAATAAAATGCAGACCTATAAGTGGTCATGGTTTAATACTCACCCCCTCAACCCCTGTGTGTCTTTTTTTTTTCTGCCTGTCTCCTGTCACTGGAGTTTCTCCACCTGTCCACAAGTCCCCACTGATTGGTTTGCTGCTCTCACCTGTCACCTGACTTTGTGATGCGCCCACACAGCTGCTCTCCATTGCTAATTAGTGTCAGTTTATGTAATGAATTGTTGACACTCACTGTCTGTCAGGTCATGCGTCCCAGTTATCTCCTTAGTTCTGTCTTTGCTGACTCTAATCCTGCCTTTGCACCAAAATGTTAATGATTTTAATCCATTTTTATTGTTTGCTTATTTATAACAAGCAGATTGAAGCGGGGTTGGAGTTAAGGTGCTTGTTAAGAATGCCGCTCATTAAGAGGTCAGTCATGCTTGGCTCCATCGAAGTATTTAACCTGGTTGTATGGGAATTCATTAAATCCAAAAAAAGGAAAAATCAGCTTTTGGTTTAGCTTAGTTCTTCTGAGGCTTGTACATGTTCATGGCTTTTTGATTGTTCCTCTGCCAAGGACAGAATTTCATGAAACTTGGTGTAGTCTGGGAGCAAGGGGAGTAAAGCTCCTGTGATGTGCTGTATCTCTTGAATGTTTAAATAAACTGTTCCCTAAAACATGTGCTGTTAAAGCTTCAGAAGACTGCTCCAAGAGGATTTTCAGATGTTGTAGTCGTCCTCTGGCCTTGGAATCAGATGAATCTGAGAGCGTCGTGTTTTATATGCACTGATGCCACCCTCCATGTTGAAAAAGATTTAATGAGGCTTGCCTGTTCTAGACCACTTTTAATTGTTTATGTAATATGGGGCAGATTGAACACAATGATACTGATATTTTGTCATCACTCACAACTGGAGTAGATGTTTTCTTGATCTGGTTTGCTGTAAGGATATCCAGTTTCATTCAGAGGCATTTTGTTTTGGACTTTTTGTTATCCTGCTTGCGGAGTGCTTGACTGGCTGCAGGGTACTCATAAATGCTTCAGTGCTGGAAAGGGAGTAGAAGTCGAAATAGAAACAAAGTGATCATGTTTTGCCTCGTTTTTTTCCAGGTGATGCAGCACTCTCTATACTATTGTGGAATCCTCATGCAAAAACGATCCAGGTTACAAAAACTGGGAGGTGCACAACAGGCTATAACAACACCAAAGTGCATTGCAGAATAGTAGTGATGTATTTTGTGGTGAGGATCCAGAAGCAAGTAGTTTATTTGTGGCTGATAAAGAAGGCAAAAACAAAAGGCAGAAGGAAACTAAGACTAAACTAAGTAGAACTAAAACTGGGAAAACTAAATACCAAACACTATGGACATAGAATATGACCACCTGTGATGTGAGACAAGAAGAACAGACAATCTGACAAAGGGAACTGATACCATAAGTACACATGAGGGTGATTAGGGAAAGTAGAGACACCTGGGAACACAGCTGGAACAAATAAACATGAGACGGGGGAAGTGGAACTGAACAGGGAAGAGAGGCTGTCAAAATAAAACAGGAAACACGCTGAAAGGCAGACTAAGACATATGGGCTTGACACTGGGTCCGGGGGAGAAATGGACATGGCAATGAGAAAGACTGAGGAGACACAGGGATATGACAAAGATGAGAAAATATGAACCAGAAATACAAATATACTCAGGTACATAGAAAGAACTAAACTAAAGACTGAACTGTAAAAACTTGAACTTAAAATATCTTCATAATGCAATGGAAAGAATCATGAATACAAATTAAACTCAAAATTTTGAGTTAACCCAGTATTTTGGGTCTTTGAGCCAAAAATACACAAATCATTTATAGCAGTGTGCTCCGGGGTTAAAGTGAGCCAGAACGATCAAGAAGGGCATCTGTGTTAGTCCTGGTACTTCAGCACTTACCTTGCGCTATGTTGAGGAGCGAGCATAAAGGATGTAATGTTTTTTAAGTGGCAGGTAATTTCAAATGGAACATTTCTATCAGGTAAACAAACACACAAAGTATTTGTGTGCAGTTTGTTGCAAGCTAGAGGCCCAGCTGGGAGAGAAAAGAATGAGAGAACTTCTTTGCAGAGATGGAGAAAGAGATGTACAAAAAGACAAGAAAGGAGAGGAAGAAAAGAGAGTAAGTACTGGTCAGTGACATTTGATATCTGATATTGGCTCTGTATATGATGTGGTGTTGTGTTTTTTTCATATTGTGAAATGTGCTGCAAAACAAACTGAGATATACTGACTCTGCTTTATTCAAATACTCAGCAGTTTGGTGCGGGATACACAGGTTAGCTTGCAGCACCGTGGTAAATTTACAGTAAATCACTGTTGGATTGTGCACACTGTGATGTTCATGGTCAGAGTTAGGTTACATAAAGTGTAGCAGAGATGAATGTGATTTTAAGCTAATGATGCCCAGATTCATTCAATGAATTTCACCTTTATACTAATTTTATACTGTCTAGTATAAAGACAATACAAATCGTATACTGTCAGTCTAGGGAATGGAAATCTACAAAGTGCAGTAAACTTCAGGGCAATAGCAGGTATGGCACAGATCAGCTGATCACAGTCTGTCCAAAGCTCACTTTGACCATTTATTTATTTATTTAACATAAGTTAGGACCACATCTGAGGGGGCAGAGAAATTATTTCAGAGAGCTGATAGACACAGAGCAGCATCTATCTGTGTGTGTGTGAGGTAAAATAGTATTATTTTGCTATTTCCATATCACTTTTATTCAGTACCAATGTGTGTTTTGAGCTATGAGCATGCTTGTTGCCAGATGAAGTGGTCTCATTGATCTGTTTATTCGTACATGAAAAATCTGAAAAATTAAGCTTGATCCAAAAAAATAAATTCTGCAAATTTCTTGGCTGCATTGAGAATAGGTGAGTCTGAAAAATATTCTTAATGCACAAACACAATATAACACAAATTTGTGTAGAGTATAGGCCAATGTGTAATGGCCTTCACCCTCAAATCATTGCACAAAAGCAGAGCTCAGGTTTCACCCACAACCCTACTGTTTTCAACTATGAATCTGTAGCGTGCCCTGTTAAACAAAACGGAAACCAAAGGTGTCCACAGCATGGCCTAAATATAGTCACACATTGTATGTCTTAAGTGTAGACTCACAATCCAGCAAAAAAAATGTCAGTAAATTACCTACTTTGTGAGAAAGTGAGGACACAGAGAGCAACTGACTACTTCATGAGTAATATCTGAGTGAGAATGATAAAAGGTGTGCTTTTAAACTCCAGACACTCAGGAGGATTTGTTTGAATTCTTTGCTCCAAGATTAAAATTTGCTGTGATGGCAGTGATGAAAAGCAGGCAGACTGTGTTAAATAGCTCGAAGCACAGTTATCAAAATGAGCCGCTCCACATGTTGTGACTCTTGTCATTTGTAATTTCTCTCCTCCCCACCACACCGAGCACAGACCTTTCTTTTAAGTCTCATTTCAAGTAAAGTTAACTACAGGCCTTCATCATCTTTGGATCTACCTGCACTTTCTACCCCGATACCAGCAAACCTTATTAAAACAGGCCAACAATTAAGTCAGTCTGACTTCTTTACAGCGAGCCAGACCTGAGAAATATTTCTGTCAGACTCTATGTTATTATTGCTGTTGTTATTTTTTCCCCATGTTATTGTAGCGCACAGGTTGTTGTCACTGCTGTCATGGCAGGAAGTAATATTTTTTTTAACTCTAATTGGTAACTCGTGGGTACTTCAGTCCTCTCACCTTTTTAACAAGAATCAAAACTTCCGACACTTCATACCTTGTTGCTTAGCTTGTTTGCTTCATTTTGGATCCCAACTGAATTCTGTAGAAGTACTTGAAGACAGATGCTTAGAGACTACAGCAGCACCTCTCTCCAAGTTAATACTTCTTCCTTAAATTGTTGTTTAACTTTTAATAATAAATAATTTAACCATATGTCCAATTTTTGTGAGTGTATTAA
This sequence comes from Tylochromis polylepis, assembly GCA_015107715.1. NCBI lineage: Eukaryota > Metazoa > Chordata > Actinopteri > Cichliformes > Cichlidae > Tylochromis > Tylochromis polylepis. Next base: position 8,609 of record VVHJ01015760.1, on the reverse strand, counting down.
TTTTGAATTGACGTAGCAGGGACATCTTAAAAAAAAGCATTATTTTTTTTAAAAACTCACCATAATATAGGAAAACAGTCAAATACAGTTTACTGGTGTTGGCACTATTAGTTAACGCTAATCTAAACACACATTTTTCCTTCTCACCCCTGGTAAATTCAGTCCACACAGATACAATATTTTGCTAATATATCTATTTTTTACCCATAATATTCACACTTAAACTCAAATTAAATGTGAATATTATGTTTTTATGATTATGGGTTGGCACTCAACACACATGATTAAGCTTAATCATGCCGAGCACCTCTGTAATTTTGCTGTTTGATTGCCATCCTGCAGGTTTTGGTTGTTCCTGAATGTAAGTAGGTAATGAATGATGAATTTGTGTTCAGTGTGAATTTCCTTGTATGTAGGTGGCAACAGAGTTGCTTTTATACCAGTTTATCACAGTTAATCACTGTAATATCACAAACCAGCTCCGCCTGATTGCTGTAATTGCTGTCTTGATGCATTAAAGTCTCTTTGAAGACACCAACCACTCTGACTGATCACAAATCTGGTCTCTGTCTTCTCTAACCATTTCAAAGACAACAAGATTGCAAATTTGTTGCAATAATTTTGGTCGCGCCACCATCTCAAACTGCTGTTTCCCCTAGTGTTAATGTAAGTTCTTTTGTGGCCAGGAAATCAAACTACAAGAAAATGCTCAAGACTTCCACTCCAAACATTTAAGTTTTACACATTGGCATCATGTCCTGATGTCAAACAGTAGTTTGAAAAAACTGAGAGCAAAAAACACTCCAGTATCGTGCAGAATTCATGTCATATTATAATACAGCAGTGTCATATTTGGTATGGGTGGAGAAAATAGTGCAAAGGTGACTTTGAAGAGGAGCTTGAGCTCACTGTAATGGGACCAACAATAGGTTCTCTGCAGAGGGAGGAGAGAGAGAGAGGATTAGCTGCAGTCCAGGTGGAAACACATGGCTTTTATGGAAAGGAGCAGAACAGTTTATCTGATAGCAAGGAAGGCAAAAGCATTGTAGGGGTATCTTCGGCGGCGGGCGGGTTTTAAATGAGTAAGGCGGTAGAGAGTGGTCAGGTGGTCATGGTGCAGTCTTCCAGGTGAGTTCTTCTCTTCAGCCATTAACCTTTGAGGCAATGCAGATCACCTGGGAGCAGTAAACAGATGACTGAATGGAATCCAAGCACACAGAGGTGCAAACTGGAAGGCAGATGGACAAAGAAGGTAAGGAGCAAAGAAGCAGGAATACCGGTTGCTAGCTAGATGAGCCCTGTTACAACTACAGAAGTCAAGATGGTCTGATGGCTACCCGTGCTGATTCAGAGCAGGTGCGAAAAGAACAGGACCACAAGGAATCCACTCGTCCACCTGCAACTTGGATTCACTGAAAGAAAAGAAAGAAACAAAAATGAAGAGTAACCCAACCTACCCCAGCCCTGATAAGCATCACAGAATTCATGGAAAAATAATCATCCTCTGCACAGACACATTATAAACGATGAAAAACCACATTTACTTTGTATTGTGCTGGCCCAAATTGGCACTCGGTTAATAAAACTTTAAGAACGCAATCTGCTCATCAGTGCTTCAGTGTGGATTTGTAAATCTAACTCAGATGCTGAAATTACTTCCTATATAACACCTTTATTTTCTTCACACAGCTTTCCCCTATGCCTTATTTTTGCATATTATGGGGAGAAGATGATGCAGAAACCAGCTATGCACACATACTGCACCACACGATTAAGGCTCCTGGCATATGCTGAAGAACTACACAACCAGCAGAATGCAAATTAGCATGCTTTCATCATATAGCAGTACATTCCTTGTCTCACCTTTGCATTAATATATAATGTGTGTTTTCATGTGTGCAATTTTTTTCCTGTCTTCAAACGGCTGAAAAGCAAAAACAATGAGAAGGAATAAACTATATATTCCTGTAGTGCATTGGTAGTAGGAGGTCTGAGGTGTTTACACTGTGTGTGTGCACGATTGCATGATTATTTGTGCTTTTATTGTCTTCCCAGTAAGTCTCGGTGGAACTGTGTGAGCATCTCAAAAGCTGGGATGGCCTGTGGATCAGTTTCATGGCTTGCAGAGAAGATGGGCCTCAAGCAGCCTCTGCACGTGCGTGAGCGTTTGAGAGGGGTGATGAGAGCTGCTTTTAGTTTGTGCTCTCCACAGCAGGGTCATTTTGGCAAAAGAGAGCTTGTTTTTGAGCAAATGAAGATGGAAAAACATACGGTAGCCCAATCAAACACATGGGGTTACCCGTTGTGTCGACACCTTGGGAATAAGGGAGCGGCTGAAAGTAGCTTTAAGTCTGATTTGTGTGGATAATAATTATGTATTTATTTATAAGTAAGTCAACACACAAGAGCGGGAGCAGGAAGAGGCTGATAGAATGTGATATTAACTGAGAGGTAATACAAACTTTTCTCTTTATAAAAGCCAGCATCTGGCCACAGCGGTATCGATTTGAAACAGTGATCCTTCTTTTGTAGTTGAGCCCAAACAGACAGCAGGAAAGACTCTGCTGAGCTAATAGCCTTCACTCACCAGCCTACCCGCGAGCACGACATGTGTAATAAGAATACAGAGATAAAATGTGTGTGTGTGTTCATTTAAGTTTCTATTGTGATAGAGTGCAGGTGTGTGTGTGTGTGTGTGTTAGAGAAATGTCTCTGTAGGAGTGAGGTGGACTGCCAGTCTGGTGTGCGCGTGTGCATGTTTGTGATAGAGCACGCATGAGTGCACTTGTGCAAATTTGTGTGTTTGCATACGAGGAGTTTAAGCAGTGCGATACCTCCCGGGCTCTGCTCGTTCACCTATCCCCTAATCTCTGCCGACTCCCAAGTGAGATAACAGAGCTTACTCACATTTGAATATTCTGACTTCTTGCCTTGAATGTCAATTATAGAGCCGAGGCAGCCTTTCCTCTGCTTTCCCGCTGTGCTTCTGTCACTCCAGTGGCCTGATTGTGTTGTGGGAAAAAAAAGGACACGTTTTGTGTGGACAAGGCGATGGATGTTTGAATTTGTACCAGCAGATTTATAAAAGGGGCTGATGAGCAGAGGTCCTCTATTCTGCCAAATCACTGATTGTCTTCAGTCCATCAGTAAAGATGAGATGCAAAAGTTGCTGTTTGGATAACTCACACCTTTCCTTTCGGATCTTTTCAATCTCTGTGCAATTTCAGGAGGTTTGATTTGATTCAATTTGCCTCTAATCGCTCCCTCATGCACATTATAATGCGAGGCACTGCATGTGAAGTGCAGAATTGGGGCGATTTCCAGTTACCTTTGAGTGACGAGCAGCCTCAAAGAGGGAGGGTTGCATAAATCTGCATACATAACTCAAATGTATCTGGAAGCATAGTGGAATAAAGTCATTCATCCTCTCCCTGTCAAGTCTTTCTGTCAACTGAAGACTGTTCTGGCCTTGCAAAAAATAAAAAAAACATTCTTACATGCTTCATCATATTTATTATGGTGCAGATAAAGCTGCAATGGAGCCACTTAAACTATTTTTTCCCATTTATTATTTAATTTTGTGCCTCACACCCATTCACACACACATGCCAAATTGAGAAATGCTGAGAAGAAGCACTGTTATTTTTCCCTGCTAGATTTATGCAATCTATTCAAACACAGTGGGAATTAGTGGAGCCCTGGAGCAACACAGTTCAAAAGTTATCAAAATGACTCCAATAAAATGTTTTGAAGTCACAGCTAAAAGAAATTTTAAAAATCTTGGACTCAATTCTGTGCTATGAGGAAAATGGAGAGACAAAGAGATCACGAGGAGATGGAAAGGAGGAAGAAGATGCGTGCAATAGTGAGAAGAAGAGGCAGCCATAGCAGAGAGGTGCTAAACGTGCCTGCAGGTAAAGGAACCATTGACTCATTGTGTCCTATCTGAGCTTCCGTCTCAAAGCAGCGCTGTTGCATCCATCTGACTCAAAAGAATCTGCTGAGTAACTTTGTTTGGGATGAGGTTACAGCAAACTGTAAATTCTCCCACGCAGTCAAGAATCATCCTGCCTAAACAAGGCAGAGATGGAGGAACAATAAAGCGTGAGCTCGTGCCTCCTTCCCTCAGACAGCAGCTCATCAGGCTTCACCTTTTCTTTCACCTCCTTCCTGTTACTTTTACATTTCCTCTTCTGCCCAGTGCCTCCCTTTCCTCCCTTCTTTCTCTCTCTTCCCTTCCTGACCCCCCCCAACCCTTTTTTTTTTGCCAACATCTATCCTTCCCTTCCTCCCCACCTATCCACAGTTGTTGCCTTGGTAACAACACAAAGAGATTTTCTTCACAGCTCTGTCACCGTGGCAACGCTTGGCTTTCCTCCAGGCTGTTGTTGGAAGTGCACTTCTTTCCGGTCCACTCCAGGTGGCTCGTACTGACCACGGTCAGAAAGAGGCTATCCATCCGTTGGAAATTGCTTGAATGTTGATGCAGCTTATCAGGACCAACTTGGAGCTTTTGTGGCTGTGAAACTGCAGTGTTTTGCTTTGCTACAGCACTTAAAGCCTTAAATGTAACATTACCTGGGCTGTAATGATTAGAACTTTGTCATCTTTGAATATTTCCCAGGTTTGTTCTGTCAAACTAAAATGGTAGAAGACAAACTTTCTTAGAAACTGCAGGAAGTTAAAGGAATAACAAAAGCACCGTGACAAGTTATTAACCCTTAATATCTAGTGCATCATATTTGATACACAAGTTTATGTGAGTCTTTGAGATTTCTACATCATCAGTGTGCTGATGTAGAAGTCTCAAAGTCCACCCGGAAGAACCTAAAAAAAATTACTCAATACATTTTTAAGCAATAAATTGGGGGGGGGGGGGGGGGGGAAAA
>VVHJ01015759.1:2713-13842 GCA_015107715.1 Tylochromis polylepis | reverse complement strand
TGAAACATGACGATCTTTAGCTGTCAGACAGATGGGCTCACATCTGACCATAGAAGGAGTTTGGGGTCATGCCAATGACTGCGAGATGCCCAGGTCCTCTGGTTGTGAATCAAGCCTGAATTATCACCCCTCCACCATGGTGCATGGTGTGAGGTGTCTGGCCATATTGTACACTATCATAGTGGGTGAAAAGCAAACATAGCACATTGGCATAAACATCTCCACTTTGTTTTTGTATGCTTAAAGGACAGATGTGGTTTGTTCAGATGCAAATTTGCAGTGCTAAGCCATGCTGCTATGTTTTTGACAGAGAAGAGGCTTTCTCCTGGAAACCCTTCCAAACGAACCATACCTATGTTTCTAAAAATCATGAACTTTAACATTTAACATGCTAACTGAGGTCTGTAGAGGCCCGACATGTAGCTCCAGGGTTTTTTGCAGGTTCTCTGAGCGTTGCACAGTCTGTCCTTGAGGTGAACTTTCTGGGACATCCACTTCTGAGAAGACTGGCAATTTGTCACTCATCCACTTTCTCACTGTAGAATGATGGACTTTAAACTTTTTAGAAACTGCCTTATAACTCTTACCCAATTAAAAAGCAGCGAGACTTAGTCATCCAGGGACAGAACAATGACATTTTACTAAACTGCCTTTAAACTGTCACATTAAGAAAATGACATATTTATGTATTTTAGTCACATAAACCCAATAGTAAGCACAGCTTTGCAGGTGATCCAAAGTCTTGGACTCTGCCACCAGTCAGATCTCCTTGGGTGCCTTGGAGTGATGATGGAATTAACCAGAAAACACTCAGCTGCAACAAACAAACTATTGTTTACAGAACAAATGCTGAAATATGGCTATGTTATGGGGTAGAAGTAGTTTTAATGTTTTATTCTGTCTTTTATTGGTTTGGTTTTATACTATGCTTTTATGCCTGTTTGCATCCTTTTATTTTGAAGGTTTGTTTGTTTGTTTACTTCCTACCCACACTGTAATCAAAGCAATTCTCCATACCTGCTTTGCTTGTTTTAAATCCTGTTTACTTTGTTAATTTTATTTATTGCATATTTTTACTGTTTATTTTATTCATATTTAATATTTGCTGATTTATTTGTCATCTATTTATTATTTTATTGTTATTTAATTTTCCCTGTCTCTTTAATGTATGTATTTTTACCATTGTTTCTTATTGGAAAGCACTTTGGTCAACCATGTTGTTTTTAAAGCGCTCTATAAATAAAGTTGGATTGGATTGGACCTGCTCATGCTGCACAAAAGATGGGAGGTGAGAGCAATCAAGAGGAGTCACAGAGATGGGCAGTGGGAGAGGAGTCAGAGCATGTAGTGGCACCAGCATGAAGACTGGAGAAGCCAGGCAGAGGCTGAGGAGACCGGCCCTGAAAGTGTCTGCAGAACTGCTGTTGGATATGGCAGTAAGGCCTTTCTCAGTGAGACACAACCAGTGCAAAAGCTGCATGGAAAAGGACCTCCCTCTTCCTTCTCCCTCGTTACAGCTACATACAGTCATCATTTCCAAGCAAACTTTCTTCAGCGCATTGACAAACAGAAATGAGTGGTTTTGCTTCACCAGGTAAAGGTATTATATAAATGAATGCATCCAATTTACAGTGTGTGAGAAGGTTAACTGGTAACTTTGTCCATATTGTCACATAAGGAAACCCTTAATGTGGAGTGATGTCATATATTCCAAACCAGCAGAAGGATGTAATATAATGAAAAAAATGTGTTTAATATTCTCTCAGCCTCTTTTCAGTGTTTTCAAAATTGAGGGAATACATTAAGCAGCCAAGCATGAAGCCCAAATGCAATATCGACTTGTGTCTGCAATTTGTCAGATCTGTAAAATATATGGCAGCATGGAAAAATCCCACACCACCATTTATGGGGGCTTTCATAAAACATATTCTTTGGTAATAGTGTTCTGCAGACAGCCTCATGTATTATTGAACACTCTCATTTTCATTCAAACAACCTGTAAATCCTTCATGTATGCAAACACACTATCATAAATAGACATCCACAGATGTACAAAAGCCTTTAAAACATTCTTGTGAGAAAATTGGTTACTTCGTCCTTTGCAGACAATTTTCTGAGACTTGTGGCATTTATCAGAGTAGAGCGGTGCAGGTAAATGTGCCGTTGTCAAGCAGTTTTATTGAGGCTTATTTAGTGTGCATTGTCGCTGAGCTAACCAAACATCCACAAACATACACTGACATGCACACAGACTCCAAGCTAAATTTGCTCATAGCCAATCAAAGCTCAGACTGACATTAGTGGCACTGATTACACTAGTACCGTCTTGTGGTTCAAAGACGAGCCGTGTTCTCTTCATCTGATTCCAGTGTTGCTTGGTGTGTTTTCACTCTGTCAGCTAATTAGGTTTTATTCATCTGAGACTGTTTATTCAAACCGTCTGTACTGAGGAAACCTTTTGGTCTTCACCTTTACACCATAGTCTGGTGGCTGCTGCTCGTATAATCCTGGACAAAATAATCCTTAAAGCGTCGTCATCTTAGTTTGAAAGTAGCTAAAACTGAGCTGCACATTGCTTTTCCCCAGAGTAAAGGCTGTCAGGGAGAGTGGGGCCATGAACTACTTCAGTGACACGTGCTGTAGTGGTGCCAAAGAGAAATGTTCTAATTGCCCCCGATTACTCACGTCACTAATATTCACTAGGTCACTGCAAAGTCATGCAGGTTAGGGGTAGCTTTGTGGTTGGTTAATGTTCAGCTCTTTTCTTTGGATCTATTTTTACTAAATGGGACACATTTTTGTAAACTAGAAGATGTTATCTTTCAAAGTTATTATTTTAAAAGTCCTTAAACCCTAGATGAGTCACACTGCATATTAAGCGATTTAACCTTTCACTGGCATCCAAAACATCCGAAACAAGAATCCCATATAAGTTACTGGGTGTTCCCAGCAACATTTTTAATATGGCAAGTAAGCATATGCATACCTTACCAAAGCGAGGGGGTATACCAAATTATAACAGCATCCCACTTTATAATTTGCTTCTCTGCAAGTATTCTGTTTGCTGCTTGTTTTGATCAGAGTGGAGGAGTCCAAGTCAAACTTGAGCTATTACAGCACTACATCCTGACTAGGATGGAGAACGTATGAACACACAGGGTTATCCACACAAATGAACCCTAGAATGTCAGCTAGTGACAGCGGTCAGCTGACAAGCTAATCACTTTATATGTAGATGAGGCTTTAGTGTCATGGTGGCTGGAGTCTACCCCAGCTGTCATTGGATAATGGCCGGGTACACCCCAGACAGGACACCAGTGCATCACAGGGCTGACACACACAGCCACAGACACTCACATTTAACATAACAACACAACATCTCTGTACTGTGGGAGGAAACCCGACTGAGCGGGAGATTTGAACCTAGAACATTCTTGGTGTGAGCCAGCGGCACTAACCACTGACAACAAATCGCAATCGCACACTTTAATAGAGAGAAACAGAGTTTCTGTGGAGTGTTACTGCTTCTCGTGTAGGGCTGTGGATGCCCTGGATAGCATGTTGAGGTAGAAGTGGTGTTAGTAGAGGGCAGCATGGTAGCGGTTTAGCACAGTAACTTCAGGGATCTGTTTAAAACAGATGTATTTGACAAAAACAGCATAGCTGTCAGTGAGCCGTTTATTTTTAATTGTTGATACACTGTCAGCAGTTAATAAGGGCCATTCGAGGACTGGAGGACATCTGAGCTCGTTACTGATGAACACGTAACAGAAAACTGAGTAATAAATGACGAAAAGCTTGACTGGCTCAACTCGGGCATCAGTGGCATCCTTTCATTATGTTTCCTTTGTTATTTGCTATATTTGGCACCACCATGTTACCAACATTCAGGTCCCTGGAAAAAGCAGAGATTTATTTTTTTAACTGTAATTCCTTTACTGTTGGGTACAGAAAGTAAGATTCACTTTGCTTATTTAATTATTGCTTTTCAAATATTTGCTCTGTCACATTAGGCACATAATTTCTTAAACTCTTAAAAGGACAACAGGTCAAAACTTTGTGAGCTGAGAAATTCATTTATGATTATTTTGATAAAAAAGATAACAGGGCTGAAATTGGAGTAACCGGGTTGTGTAAAGTCACAGGGTTTTAATAGCTCTATTACTTTGGTTATAGTTCATTATGTAATGTGTCAAATGTTCAAGATCACAAAATATTAAATGACTTGTAATTAACATTTATGTCTGTCAATAAATTAAATTAAAATTCAAACAATTGTCCCTTTGCCTCAAACACAAACACACAACCCTGTAAAACATCTGTAAATACTCTGGCCCATAACAGAATCACGTTAACGCCTCACTGCCTGAAAACTTCATCTGCTTTAGAAAGTCGAGCTTGTAATATTCAGATTTACGTTCATGGCTGACCACACTATTCCATGTGTCTCTCGTAATGGCCTTGTGGTGTGCGGTTTAACCCTTTAGCGAGGCACATGAAAGTTAAACTTTTTTGTTTTTGCTGGACATGGCATTCTCTCTCATTGCAGTCTTTCTGAAGTAACTTCTTCCCAGTTTCTACTCCATCTTTCTCTTTTGTTAAGTACTGCTGTCTACTATTCTCCTGCACCCACCGATGGCACATACTGTTACTGTCATGTAAACCTTCCCTGTCACTCTTGCTGCCATCCTTTTAAACTGATACAGCACCAAATCACAGCAACAGTTGCCTCAAGGTGCTTTATATTGTAAGGTAGACCCTACAATAATACATACAGAGGAAAAAGCCAACAATCATATGACAACCCCCTGTGAGCAGCACTTTGGTGAAAGTGGGAAGGAAAAACTCTTTCCTGAATTAAATCCAGAATCCTGCTCCTCACATACAAGGTCTTAAATAATCAGGCCCCATCTTATCTTAATGACCTTGTAGTACCATATCACCCTATTAGAGCACTTGGCTCTCACACTGCAGGCTTACTTGCTGTTCCTAGAGTATTTAAAAGTAGAATGGGAGGCAGAGCCTTCAGTTTTCAGGCCCCTCTTCTGTGGAACCAGCTTCCAGTTTGGATTCAGGAGACAGACACTATCTGTACTTTTAAGATTAGGCTTCAAACTTTCCTTTTTGCTAAAGCATATAGTTGGTTTTCAACCAGATATTAGGAATTAGCATTTTATTTTCAGTTATTCAAATTGGCCAATTACTTTTGAGCCCCTGAAATGAAGGGATTGTGTTTAAAACAAAACAAAAAAGTAGTTCCTCAGATTTTTATTCAATGTTTTTGTTCAACTAAATTAAAGCTGAAAGTCTGCAATCCAACTGCACCCGAGTAATTTCATTTTAAAATCATTGTGGTAATGTACAGAACCAAAATTAGGAAAAAAGGTATGCATGTATGTGGCAGGATAAGCACTGCAGGGAATCTGTTAAAGACTAATCGCCATGTGTCACATGTTAAAGGGACGGCAGTCCACCCAATTTTTTTGCCCCAACTGGGCGAAAAAATATATAAAAGAAAGTCTTCAATGCCCATCACATGCAAAAGCGGCGAGAAAAAGATCAGTTTCCACACAGCGCCTTCACCGTCTGCAACGATGAGACAGGATTAAACCACTCTAAAACACAATCAGTACATTAACGGGTGCCTGCGGATACAATGAAATAACAATAAACAAAATAACCAACCACAACCATAAAAATAGTCCTCAGCTCTTCGCTGTCAAGTTCAACCAGTTTTAAAACAAATGACAACAGTCACTGGTATATAAGGACCTCGGCCCAGCAGCCAGAAATCCACCCCAGCAGAGCAGCAGCTTGGCAATCTGTAAATTAAAACAGGACATCACTTACACTGAACAATTTACCTCAGAAGGAATATCTCTGCCACTTTGCTTGGTGTCTGATTTTCAGTTACCTGTCTCCAAGTTAGGGTCACACCCTAATAAGGTGATGGAGTCCACTACAAGTTTCTCCACAGGCATGAAACCATGTTTTTGTCCTACAGGGGCTCAGATAACTTTAAAGTTCTACCAAAACCCAAGCTGAGTGTTTTCTGGGACCTACCTCTCCAATAAAAGGCTGCGCAACCCACATCAAGCTGTCGCAGAAACGTTACAAATGTCAAATAACACAGCTTACACCAGCATTCGTACAGCTCCAGGTTCACACTAATTACCTGCACCTGTGCTCATAAAAGGGAAAAACCCAGGGGCGCTTTCCAGACTCAGGTCTCACCTGTCACATATGTAATATATGTCTCTTTAAAAATATTAGAATAAATACAAGCTAAAGGAATGTACACAATTGGCTGGCTTGACCAACCTGAAACCCCATTAAGAGACAACGGCTACTGCAACGGTGGTTATCAGCTGTCTCTCTGCTTCAGGCTCTACATAGAAGGGTCGTTTTGTGCTTGTACTCTTCTTCTACACTAAATGAGCCCTCCTCCAGTCAGATGATGATGATAAAATGATGGTAAAGATCATAAAAAAATAACTCTTTTAAACAAGACAGGAAGTTAATGCTGCAGAAAGTCATCAGTCTGGTGATTTAGCGCACAGAGTGGTAAAATAAACATTTCATTTTTTGTATTATTTTAATTTAATCTTAATTAATTGCTGTTTATTTCTGACAGATTTTTTCGATTAAAGTGAAATACATTTTATTGATGGAACAGGTTGGCCCGTGTTCTGCAGGCTGTAATTCTATCAGTGTAAAAGAGACTTGGCAGCAGATTAGAGCCAAGTGTAAAAACGTTTCTACATATTTTCATTTGTTGCCAAATGAAAATATGAATATTCCAGTGACAGTTTGTGCTGCTGTAACTTCACAGCTACGCTTCACTCAGTGGTCTCAGTAGCCGTGTATGCTGCGCTTAAATCACGTAGTAAAAGAAAGTCAGTGAAAACGTGGCACTTCCTGCTCATTTTAAACTGAACCTGCTCCTTACCAGGTTATGTTCAGCATCAATTAGCCAGGCGAAAAGAAAACTGACTTTGAGCTCACCATAGCTCGCTGCCTGCTAATCTTGTTTAGTGGGTTAGTGACAGCCCTCTCCTCTCTACACCTTTCAAATGCAAATAAAGTAAATGGATAAATTTTCCACTGAAGATTGATGCACCTCTGTCTGACATGCCAAAGTGCTCTTGATTTAATTACGCTGCAATATTAAATAATCTGTTCAAGTGCAGGTCTAATTATTTGGGATGCACTATTGACCCAGTTTGTAATTAACTTCAAACAGCAACATCTTGTTCTATTTATTAATTCATGAAGAACAGGCTCCTGTTAATGATTTAGTGCCTTGAAAATTAATTCCTGATTTCTCAGTCGGTCTCTGTCTCGGCCTCTGACAGAGCTGGGGTTTGTTTTTGTGTACTACATGCGCAGCGTAGATCAGATCAAATATCTGTGCGCTGTGAAGTACCTGACAGGAAATGAATGTTTCATCTGTTGTGTCTGCAGCTGAAAATATTTAAATGCTGCTGTCTTTTCTTCTGTCTGAAAGCTTCAGCTAGATTCCTCTGAAAATGTATCTCACAAACGTAATGTTTGTCGTGTACGAGTGTAAATTACTGACCTGAACTAAGAAGTCTGGGCCACACGGTAAGTACTACAGGCTCCCAGGATGGAATAATGCAATATTTGGCCTTTAAAATCGGCCAAATATTGCATTATTACATTTTATTTTATTACACTGCATGTGCACCTGCACCACGATGCCACTGTCCATTGCAGAAAGAAACCTTATTCATTAATCTTCCTAATCTTGATAAGACCTCAGTGGCCCGACCAGCCTTTTTACTGTACATACATCAGAGGTAATACAGGAACATAATGAATTTAAATCACCTTTACAAATGGATTATATTTATGTCTGTTTGAATATTTTTGGCTGGAGATGTTTGTTCATGTTTTAAGTGGTTATATTTCTCCCTTCATCCAACTCAACATTACTCGTCACGTGGCCAGCACCGTGTGTGGTTACACATGTTGACTATGAAGTGGTGGTGTTCTCTCTCGCCTCTCCGGTCACACCTGAAAGCAGCATTGCGAAACCTGCCCAGGGGTGACGGTGTCTTCGTGACCCTGCAGATTACCTGAACATAAGAGGCAAACGAATGAACAGACTAGTTCTTATATAGTGCTTTCCTACTCTGAGTGTTCAAAGCACTTGTCTCATTCACCCATTTCACATACAAGTGCATTTTCTAACACATTCATACTCCAGGTAGCTTGGGGTGAGTATCTTGGCCAAGATTTGAGCAGCCAGGGATCAAACTGCCAGTCGTCCAATTAGTGGATGACAAGCGCTACCTCCTGGGCTACAGCCACCACTAGTTCTTGTGGTGAGGAAAGATGGGTCTATGCGGTCCTATGTAGACTACCGGAAGATGAATAAGATTTCAGTTTGCTGCCCAAATATGTACATTTTCACTGGATCTCATGCTTGTGGAAAATTTGAGTTTTTGAGTAGGTTAAGGCCCTCAAAAATGCGATAAAAGACATAAAATTGAATAGACTCAAATAATAATAACAGAACGATTACAATCGCAGTATTAGCGCTCGAGCTCATCTAAAAACTGTAAAACACATTTACATCAGCCCCCACATGGATCCAACAATTTAACACTCCCAAAATGGTGGCAGCCTGTTTGTCTCTACTACTGTTCATATATGAAAATGTTTTTGTGCACACTGTCTTTCAATAAATCAGGATTACCCCCGAGTCACCTCAAACACTCTGGCCAACATTCATAGAGAGAGTACTCTGTCAGATCAGTTTACCTCATCTTGTCGGCTGAGAGGCGTCCACATCTATGTCTGTGAAGGTTCTCGGTCATGGTCATGGTAGTCTAAGGAGCTTGGAGAGAAAAGCGTCTGGTTTCTTTAACTTTTTTAAGTTTTTACTTCTTTTTTTAGTTTTGAGATCCTTCCCAGACACCTTAACGCCCACTCACATCCTGGGCCGTTTGACCTCAGGTAATCACATGATAGGGTGGGGATAGGTTTCACAGTGGGTTCACCTGAAACCTTGGCTGATTGAGACCCAGGCTTCTGATTTTCTGCAGACCTGGACTGCAAGTCTTTCCAGGAAACATGGAGATTTTTTTCTTTCTTCTTGAAGTTCCTGTCCCAAGTTGCTGGTGTTACCTGAAAACGTAGGACTCCACCCTCTCGTCCAGATGTGTTCACATCTGTTTTCACACCTGGGCTCGTGTGATTAGTTAGAGGATCCACAGGGGGTCCATGACCCTCTTGGGGGACACTCCCATAAGGCTTTAAATCTGGGACTCTCCACCATTTGCTCTTAGAACCGAAGAAGCTTCTCGGATGAAACGTCTTCAAGAAACTTAAAGAAGTCCAGACGCTTTTCTTTCCAAGCTCCTTAGACGTCCACATCTATTTACTCTTGAGGAGGCTGTAAAACCCTGAGAAAGGCGCTGATACAGGCTGAGGAGTCGTGAAGCTCTCGTCTGTGCGATGACACTGAGCTGAGTTGTTGAGAAGTTGGGAAATGCTGCTGTTTCTGCAGTAATTAGCCAGCATCGCTCCTAACATCGCCAGACTGGCACAACTCTGATACAGTGTGAGAACGTAATCAAAGAGTTCATCAGAGGAAGAGTGCGACTCGAGTGTAATGTTTCCTGGAGTAACGTTGTTGCTGCTTAGCTGGCTTCTGTCAGCTATCGGGAGGGTTGTGTGTCGGATCTCCTGACAACCACTAACTGTGACAATGTCCAGAATAAATGAGCATGTTTATGCACATTTTCATGTGTTAGAGCCCTGACTGCCGTTCCGAAGATGAAGATGAGGAATGGATAAGGAGAGAGCAGTGGCTGAGGAGGAGAAATGTCAAATCTTAAATGGCCATGTATCATTTCCAAGTGCTGTTTGTGTTCTTTAAATTACAGCTAACTTATAATGTTCACTTTACAGTAATCTGTTTTTAGCTATATTTAGAACTTTAATCAGATATTCCCTTTCTCAGGAATCTAGAACATTCTAATGTAACTCTACTGGGATATAGGGGGTGAAAAAAGGAGGCAACCCAGACCAGGAGCACACTGCTGAGGTGGGCTAACAGGAATTTAATGTCCTGGAATTATCAACACAGTTGTTTCCTGTGAACTTTTTAAACATATTTCTAATCCAGTTCAAGTAATCTTGGTTTTAACCACAGGAAGAAGGGGGTTTACAATCATGAACAACCATCAGTGGCTACGTATTTGAATCCTTGTGAACATTACACTTTTCAGAGGTCTTAAACCAGAAAAACTCCACTGAAAAGATTCCACTGCAGCCATCCGGATACATTAGATTCACCACTCTGTAACTATTGAATAACTCGAGGTCTTAACACAGCTGTAAATATGTTTAAAGATTTCATAAGTAGTGGCAGGTGCTGTCTTTTAAAAAGCTGACACTGTGAAGCAAATCAAACGCAGCTGAAATGTCAGAGTCTCTAGAATGTCAAGGTCTAATTTGTTCTGTGTACTTTCATGGGTCTGCGATGAAAGCAGCAAAAACATTGTGTCACCTGGAGATCAGAGTTTGCAAGTGTGTGCACAAACACACAATACAGAAATACACACCACCGCCAGCAGTAGAGTTAGTCTGTTTATTCCTCTCTCAGAAAAGGTGCTCGTCAATAGAAATCAGATTGACTGGAACCACAGTGCTCAATAAAAGCACTGCAAATGAATGTATCATTCAAGTGTGTGTGGGTGTGAGTATATGGATGTGTGTGCCTTTCCATTTGTCTAAAAGTGTGAGTCTGTGTGGATGTAATTATATTAGATGGCTGTTTACCATCTAAATAACTGGCACAGCTGATCAAAGTTACCTCACGTCTTCTACTAGTTGCAGTATGCAGTTGCTTGCTGATAAAACACACAATAAAATGATAACAGCATAAATCCTGGTTTCATTTTTAGAGTTTAAGCACGATCAGGCAGAGTATTAAAAATACAAGTACTTAAACCAGAATATTGTTGCGGCAGCAGGGTGTGGTTTGTGGCCCAGCTGCAGGGGAGGGGTGTGGTGCAGCGGGTTCAGGGGCAGTGCCAGGAGAGGGGGGCTGACCCAGACAGAAATGACCCCCCCCCCCCCCCCCGGTTTTGGGGGGG